>CM035233.1:46749164-46950717 GCA_020226215.1 Sindora glabra | reverse complement strand
ACATCACATGCTTGCCGTTTCGTGTCATGGATGAGGAAAATATTTATAGAGTTTTACCTCGGTTGAAGATATTTATTTAATGAATTTTATTTAAATTAGTTATTTAATTTAATAATTTAAATTTAAATTTAATAATTAAATATTTAATAGGCATTGAATTTTTTTTCTTACCATAATAGATAAGTGAAAATTTGTGTTAAGTTATAAAAGTGTTTTAATATAATATTTTAAGTATCTTGAATAATATATTTTATAATTAATATGCTATTGTATAAAAATTAATATTATCATATATATATATATTTATAGGAAAAAATATTTTGATAGTTTTTTTAAATAAATAATTTTTAAAATAATTTAAATTTACATTAAATTGTAAAGATATCTCAAAATAATATGTTCTTTATTTTATAATATTGATTTGTACAATGTAGTATTGTATTGTGAAAATATAAATAGATAAATAATTATACATAAGTTAATTTAATATAATCTTTATTTGATAATATCAATATAATACAATTTATATTTATCCTAAATTTAATGTAAATAGTATGGATAAATTAAAATAAAAATAAATGTGAATAACGAAATTGATATAATTCATAATTGTCATATATAATTATTATTAATAAAAAATTTTAAAATTATATGTTTATAAATGAGTCTATAAAAATTTATTTTAGATCTTTTAATTTGATCTCATTAAACTTTTTAGACTCTTAATGATTCCTTAATGGATCTACATCTATTTGGGTGCAAATCAGATTTATCCACATTTTATTTGTTGTCATGCATATTTGGAATATTGGGTTTTTATGATAAAAGATAATTGTATTTGGAGCGTTTAAAATTTATGAATTACATTGTTGTAAATTAAAGTACAACATATTCATTATTTGCTAGTAAGTTTCCTGGACTAAAATTATAAGTTGTCTAAAATAACCATCCATGATACAAAGAAAAATGTCAAATTGATTGTAAGACCACCAATCCTTGTAAATTTTGCAAGGATTTATTGAAATTTTTTATGTAGAAATTCTTAAAGTATGGGTTAAATCAATTTCTCTCTTAAATTTAATTTTTCTCCAATATCCCATAGTGAAAAAAGCCCACCATATACAGATATAACCTTATACAATTCATCACAAAATCGAAATGATTCTATTTCATGCAATTGACTTGAGTCACAATTTTAGAGCAATATTCAATTAAGTGAAAATGAGATAATCCTTGTCTTTTATAAATTTTTTGCATAAATAAAATGCTTTTAATTTTAAAATTTTATATTTCCATGTTAAATTATTTTTTCACAATGAACAAAAATTTTCATACAAGTGTATTATTACTAAGTTGATTGGCCTACGAGTTATGCTTAGGGATGATACTTAACACTAATCATCATTATTTTCTTTTTTGTTTAAGGAAAAAAAGTTATAAGTGCGTTATCTTTTCTTTTCAATTATTTTTTTTAAACATACATGATTCATATGTGATTTTGCTCTTTTTCATTTAATTTATATGTGATTTTAAATACTAAAATCATTTATTTGTACTTGTGACTTTTGATATTTGGTCAACATAAAATATTTTTCATTCAAAATTTAATAAAAAAATCACATATATTACACATAATTTCTATTTTGTTAAAATTTAACACTCATTTAGTAGAAATTTACTCTTAAAAAAAGAAAATTTTGCATGTTTTGATTCAATTTAATTAAAAATAGAGTAAATAAGAAAATTTTTCCTTAAAGATTAGGCTGATATCTAATGATCCTAAACTTTGTTTTCACATCAATTCAATTGGGTTCTATTTAAGTTGGCATCAATTTTGTATTATCATTTACTTTCTTGAATGACAAGTTTATTTATCATTATTTTAATCACATGACTATATATATGATCTTACATGTATTTACTAATTTGAAAGAATAATTCCCATTTAGAAAGAAATCAATAATAATTTTTTGAAAATAAAATTTATAGTAAAATTTCAATCCAAAGTGAAATTTCAAGCAACAATTTTCAATTAAATAAAATATGTAATTTTTGTTACTAAACATTTAAAAAAAAAACTCAATTTATAGCAAAATTCCTAACGGCAATTGTGAATGGATAAGGATAAAGCCTTCGCAAAGATGCCAAAGCCATCCTATGTGAACTTGTTACCATTGACATTGTAGTCCCAAAGCAAGGCATGAAGCACCATCTAAAAATTTTACTTTCCTTATCTTTTTAATTTTCCTTTGTCTTTCTACACTTTGAAGAACTTCATTTGTTATGCAGGCTTGGAGACATTGACAACTCTTTTTCTTCCTTTTCATATGTATAGTTGCTAGATTATTTTAATTGCATTTTTGCCTTATTTATGTGTGGGGGTAGGATAGACATGTTTAGTTCTCACCTTCCCTTTCATGACATATCATTTCTGGCAACCCACGAAATGAAACTAGAATTTTGCAATAGCCTTTTTGATAGCAAGGATTTCTTTAAAGGTGAAATGGTAATGTATTTCAACATCTTTGAACTTTCCATTTTGGCATCCACAAAGTGCTTTATTTTTGCTTTCATCAAGTAGTATAGCTCTCCAGTAGTAATGATTAGTGTTTGTTTGCAATATTCTCCTACCATCGGTAATATGAATATGAAGAATAGGCAAATTGGTAAATAATTCTTTTTATTTTTTAATTGTAGTAATATGAATTTGACCAGGTTGGAGGGTTTTTCTAGAGTAATTGGGCTAATATGGATCTGTATTTAGCTATATGAGGTATAAAATCCTTTATATAGTTGACTAAGCCTAAGAATTATTGAATTGTTTAACTGAGTACAGCCCATCAAGAAATTCTTGGATTTTGGTGGAAATATGAGGTTGAAAGCAAATTTAGCTATTTTTGATGATTAACCCAAGGAAATTTATGGAAGTTTCAGCTATGATCATTTTCTTTCAAGAGAGTATAATCCTATAGGTTTTTACAAGAGTATGGAATTGTTGTAGAAGGGCCAAATGGTCATCAAGGTAAAGGGATATCATCAATATATATAAGGGCAGTGTGCAAGATTAGTTCAAATATTTTTGTCATGGCTTTTTAGAATTCTTAAGGAGCATTCTTAAACCCAAATGACATAATAGTCCATTGGTAATGAAAACTAGGAATACAGAATGTTATTTTGAATCTTTCATCCAGATGAATTCTAAGTTGCAAAAAACCTACTTTTAAAGCAAACTTCGAAAAGATCTTAGTGTTTGGGAGCTTTTAAAGTAAAACTTCTCTTCTTGGAAGAGGGAATTTGATATCTACAAGAAATAAATTAAGAGGCTTAAAATCAATTACTAGCCTTAATTTCCTTTAAACTTGTTTAGATCTTTTATTGACATAAAAAGCTTGACATGCCCATAGAGACTTTATTTCCTCAATAATCCCTTGTTGCTTGAGTTGAGATAATTCTTCCTTAGCTAGTTTCTGATGGTTAGGGTACATTCCAAAATATGTGGCCTTTGTTAGATTAATATCTTTATTCTTCTTGAATGGAAGGAGAATAAGGAATTCTTGATTAAACCATAACAGATGCAGATATTTTTAAAGAAATTTAGCATGATTTTCTGCATAAGATTGTTGAATGATTTCTCTAGCAAAAGTAGAAAAATCAGCTGCATATAAATAAAGATTAGGAATTGTAGTCCACTATCGAAAATGGTTTTTCCATTAAAGTCCTCCTGATTCAATTTTCACTTTATCATTTAGCAATTTACTAATGAGATCAAAGCTAACTAAAACATCTTTTCTTAGACCAAATGTACCATAAAACTTGTATTTAACTTCATATCTTAGGAAAAGGTTTAGTTGGATTATCTTAGAGATCTTTGTTATAATCATCAATTCTTCATTGGCTGTTCTAAATTCTTGATAAATTTTTACCAATGAGATAGTGGTGAAATATCAAGATTTATCATTGAATAGGCTACTTCGGTGTTAAAGAAGGTAATTACTCTGAATGGTTTATCAAACTTATTCATAAGAATCGTAGATTTTAATAATGAGATTGTAATTAGTTCTTTAACAAAGAATGTATTTATCGCTTACATCATTTGATGAAGTCACAATCAGAAAATTTTGTTTTATCTTCTAAATAAGATTTTTCAACTTCTTCTTGAATACAAAAGATGATTTTTGGTGTAACTTCTTTTTCTTCTTCTTCATAAAGGGATTTTAGGTCATCATTATTTCAATATTGTTTCAAGATAGCTTGTTAGGATGTCTTGTGAGGACATTATTTTGCAAATGACCTTTCTTTTTATAAATGAAGCAGTGTTCTCTATCATGTTTTGCTCTATGTTTTCTTTTTTTTAAAGAAGTGAGCTTTAAGCTTTGGCAATTTGAATTTTCTAGAATTTTCTTCTTGAAAAGGTTCATTGTTTACACAATCGATCAAGGGTAGCAATAATAGCTTGGTACAAACTACCTAAGGAGGCATTTGGCATATTAAAATCATGATTTTTTAAAATAACTTCAACTTTTTTTCTCAAGGGCTTAGGGAATGATTGCAAGAAAACATGCTTGAGACTGACTTCGTCAATCCTATGAATTTGGTAGTACTTTTTTGATATTGCATCAAAATGCTACTAAAGATGCTTTCATTTGAATGAAACACATTTCATCTGCATAAATTCTTTCCTTATTTATGCTTCAAAATCAAATGTTGCACCTAAGAATTCTTGATGTAATTCACCATAAATTCATCAATGCTATTTGAATTGAAATAGACTATTTGTTGATATTCACTAAAACTTATCCAATTGTCTCGCATTCTTCCTTGTAGTTCAAAAGTAAATGCTCGGAAGAGTTAGCTAAGAGAACCCTTTTGTTCTAGTTGAACAACAATCATCCAGGAGTGAAATTTTAAGAATTTATCTCTTCATTGATTTGAAGGGACATCATCAAGAGTAAATCCCTTAGTAGAATTAGGAAAAGTGTCTTTGGTGGAGGGATTATTATCAGCTTCCATTTCTTCTTTAGGTTGTTCATAAATACCTGAGTGTTCTTCTCCAGATCCTTCTACCATTAAGATAGGAAAAGGTTTCATGGAAGGAAGTAGTTTATCTTCTGAGAAAGAATCATTTTTAATCATTTTTCCTAGAAACTTGACTAGATGATTATCTTTAAGTACTGTAACTAGAGATTTTTGTTTTAAATTTGTCGGTGGTTTTTGGTTTTTCTTGGGTGTGGGAAGTGGTAAAAGTTTTAGATTCAAGAGCTTTGGTGGTAAAAAGGTAGTAGAATTATATAGAATTTTAGTTAGGGTTAATGGTTGATCTATTGGAGGCAAACTCGATTCCAATGGTTGTAAGGGAGAGTAATGAGGAGTAATTAATGAATTGAGCTATTCTTTTAGAATTCTCATTTCGGTCTCCTTTTGAGAAATTGCAGAAAATTACCTTACAGAAACAAGGCTCATTAATTCTTGATGGAGAGACTAAATTTTTGCCTCAAGCTTTTGGATAAGCTCAAAAGTTGAATTTTTCTGCTTTTCAATCCTCTTTGCTAGCTTTTGTTGGTTATTAGCAATCTGGCATAATAATTTATTTTGAGAGATGGCATTTTTAGATTACCAATTTAAAGTTTACTCAATAGTTATAGCTTCTAGCTTTTAAGATCCATCTGGATATTGGATAGTTCTGCTCTTAATTTCCTAGTCATTATAAGTTTGCTATTCTTTTGAAACAAACTATAATGGAGGGAAATCTTTATTTAAGTCCCATCCATCATTATCTTGCATCATACAAACAGGTGCAATAGGTACGACATATTCATATTATGGAGTAGAATATTTTTCATAATAGTTAAAATTTCTAGATGATTTGCTAAGAAGTAAGAAGTCCTATAGGAGGATTTCCTTCTTCATATTCTTCTTGTAACAACTATTGGGAGCTTTTGTTCTTCTTTCGAGAACTGGGGTGATCATCTTCTTCATTACTCCAAGCAAGACAATCTTTATAGGTGCATGTGGTAGGGTCATACCATTTATAATCATTTCCTATTATAGCTTCATAGATCAGCTAGCCTTGAGCATTAAAGGCATAGATTGGAACCTTTATGCTATTGATAAGCATCATGGTAGGTGGTTACTGGATGATCAAATTGGCTTGCATTATAGGATTTTTTTAGGAAGATTATTTTAGTAGATCCATATTCATTGGTTTTGAAAGATGGTTATGCTATTTGGAGTGGAGCTTGTAAAGATTTATGCATTTTATAGTGTGTTACCCATTTTTTAGGAAGAAGCTTGAGGAGTTCCTCCTAAGAGGCTTGTTTAGGGACAAAGTAACAAGTTGGATCTTGGTTAGGGTCAATAGTAATGTAAAGAGAATCTTCATTTTCTCGTGAGTAGGTAAGATCAATAGAGTGGGTTTGAAAATGGTAGGTGAATTGGGTATGAAAGGTGGCTATATAGGCTTCTTGGGTCATTGGACAACTAGCTATTTTAATTTGTACATTAAGAAAAGATGGAAGTGTAAGATCTCAGAGTGGCATATTAAAGTTAGGAAAAATAGTGATAAAGATAGTTCCAGCATTAGGAATGGATTGTTTTGTGGCTAAACAAGTTTATTGGTACTAGTCACATCTGGTATATGAAATAGTTATCCGGGATACTATTGATAATCCTTTCCTTCCATGAAAAGTAAGGGCTACTCGAATGGCTCCAAAATGAATATGAGTATATCCTTCTTAATGCCATCAGGGTAGAAGCTCTTTTGGAAATGGTATGGAAAAAATTTGTTTTGCACAAGTGGCTTGAATAAAATGCTAATCAAAAGAGGATGCTTGGACATACTCTTAGATTTTTTGAGGTTTTTGTCTTAAAGGAGGCTTGATGACTCTTGTAAGAGTGGTTTGTTAGTGTTTCTCAAAGACTCTATAAGGATTTATGATTGGTTGTTGGGAAACTAGAATTTTACTATCTTCAAAAAGGTAAGAGGTTTCATAAAGATACTCAAATTTTTAAGCAGTTGATTTTCTGAAAGAAGTTTTCGAAGATGAAAGATATTCAGAAGAGGTAGAAGGCTTTGATGATTTGAAGTGAGTTAGCCAATTGGACATAGTGATGGATTTTGTTAAAAGGCTTCTAAGAAATAAGGATAGAAGTTTTAGAATATGAGCAGACAACTTAAGACACACACACTCATCTCTAAGCTAAAACTCTCAAGGCAACTATGCTCTCTGTCCTAAAATTTCTCGTGTTTAAGCACTCAATTATATAGAAAACTATCTATTTTTGATGTGGAAGATCAGTCAAAAGCTGCAACCATAGAGCATACACAGCTAGTCCAGAAGCATCAAAATCTTGAACTCTCAACGAAAGCACTAAATTGATTTTGTTACAATTTAAGATCTGATCAAAATTGCCTCTAGAATGACATCGTATTGGTTTAGGTCCATGAATTCCAGATTTGGTCCGTAATACCAAACACTTATATCGCAACCTTTTTCCTTCTTGAAACCCTAGCAGAGAGACACTCAACCATACGCCCAACCATTGTTGCCCCATTAACGTAACTTATTGTCGGTGAAGCACCTAACCGTCGTTCATCATCCATTTTGCCCTAGCATTGCAACTCATCGCTGACGAGTAATTGGTTATCCACTATAAATAGAGTTAACGGTTTGAGCTTCCATAGTAAGAAGCCATGGATCCTTGCAAGTTTTCGTGATGGTGTGGTTCAGCTATAAGATTATGGCATGAGCACTCTAATTAATAGATTTGATGAAGACAAAGGGCTTATTTGAGGTGTTAATTTTCACAAGTCCCAATCGTTGTTCGTTTTTTTGGGAATATGATAATCATTCAATTAATATAAATTTTTGAAGTTTTGTGTTTGCCTTTTTGATTCATTTGTTTATTTTAGGGGTTCATTCAACGGATTCTATTTTAAGGTTTATTTTTTGTGTTTATGAGCCTTTGGATGTTTATTTCTTTCAATGTACAAAATGGCCCAGTTGATCGAATCTATGGTTACCGGTTGATAACTGATAACTTAAATTAACATTGGTTTAGTCAGAATCGCGCAGTCAACTTTGGGCTACATTTTAAAGCCTTCGAATTGCTATAGTCAATTGGGTTGGTAATGCATAACCGACCCAAACTAATTGTTTTTCACCCTTAGTTCCCACTTTTTGAAATTCCTCTTATTACAAGGTACCTAACACAATATTGACATTTAGTGTTTGGATAGAATAGTTAACTTGTCAGTTATATTCTTGGTGCTGTAGGTAAATATTGACAATAAATTCATGTCAAATTAAAGGTCCATGGAAAATCTGATAACTATCACATATTTATTACTACAAGTGTATTTGAATTTTGACTAAATAACCACTTTCTTTTGAGTTGGTCACTGTCTGGGTGAAGCCTAACACACATAGCCAACTTAATATTTTAAATTAATCAAAAGGTTAATTTAGTAACGTATTGCTTCAATCAATTAATTTAAAATTTGAATTTAAATCCATGATTATATATACATTAACTATAGAGCATTACGTATTAAACTTCCACAAGATAGTACGAAAAAAAATACTGAAGATTCAAAACAAATATATCTATATATGTTAGACTTCAACATACATTCAAAACAGATATAAAAAAAAGTCATATATTTGTAACCCACAAACGCTGTATATAAAATTACAACATTTATATTAAAAATTGAAATTCGTATATACAAATAGAATAACATGATATATTCAAAATCGCAATTGAAACACTTTGTTATATGTGTTTTTGATTTGGCGTTAAACAATACCCAATCCTTTGATGAATTAGGCTTTTATATATATATCATAACTCACAGATGTTGGATCCATAGATGAATTGTTGAACAAGAAACCCATCAAATTAATGATATCAATCGTAATATATATTCCGAAGCAGTACTATAAACGCAACAATCAAATTGCTAGCCAAGTTAATGAATTTGCATCTCAATAATTTAATATGAAGGCTCTAATACTAATTGTTAAAAAAATTAATTATGATAATAATAAAATTTATTATCAAAATGTGGATCTTTTATGTTCAATTATCAAGATGAATCTACCAGATGTAGAAGCATGCATGAATCTATAAGAATTAATGAGATTGTAGTTTTGTAGTTCTTGATTTTTCAAATTGGTGCATATTAGTTTTTTGGAGAAAATTTCTTTCTAATTTTTAAAGATGAGATATCAAAAAATAAAATTTTTATATTCAAATTAGGATCCATAATTATTTATTTATTTCTTGAATTTTCCTATTCCTAATTTGCCCTGTGATACCCCCAAATAGGATAGAAAACACTAAGAAAAAAAATTCTCTAAGATACTATGATTTAGAGACCTTGGTAGGAAAAATCGAGTAAATTATGAAAGAATTGTAAGGATAATTGGGTAGTAAGCCTAACCAAAAGAAAATTTTGTGAATTTTACTAGATATCTAATAAATAAAAATTGAATTTAAATCTTGATACTAAGCTCAAAAAAATAATTTTAGAAATTCAAAAAAAAATTAAAAACTTGGTGAATTGAAAAGTGAGAAAAAGAGTTGAAATTAGTAGATAAATTTTTTTTAAAAATTATTATTAAGACCACCCTAAATTAATTTTAGGATTTGCAAATGGTTATGGAAGGCCATAAATGAAGTCCCAAAAATTTTCAAAAAAGATCAAGGGCTAATTTGTAAAAAAATAAAAATTTGGGGTCAAAATTGTAATAAATTCTTTTTGTCTTTTGGGTAATTTAATTTTTGTCATCTTGGGTTGGGTTAGCCCAAGCTTTTTTGGCCCAAATATGATTTTTGTGAGTCCAAAAATGTGGCCTAAGCTTCCAAAGGAAGTCAAGGACTAAAGTGAAAGAAAGTAGCAAAATTTGGGGCCTTTTTGGAATTAATTCCATTTATTTTGTGTGCGTGGAAAATTTTAATTGGTAATGTGGGTCATCATGAGTTGATCTCCAGTCTTTGTGGATGGCCAAGAAAGGGGTCCAAATGTCCCCAAATAATTTTCACAAAAATAAAAAAGAAATGGTTAGAAAATTATGGAAATTTTTAGGAATTTGTAGAAAATTAATTAGGCATTTATTTAAGTATTTGGTGGGGCTTTGAGACCAGAAAATTTTGGTAATTCCAGCCCCAAAAACATGACCCCAATAGGCAAGAAGGAGAAGGAGAAATTTAACTAACACTAGGACAAACCAACAAGAAATTCAAGCTAACAAGGTAATTTAGTGATTCCTTTCAATTTCTTCTAAATCTTTGTAAATTTGTTTTCTTCAAACTCCTAAAATCTGAATTAATTTCTTGAAGCCATTCCCTCATCATCTCAGAAACTATTGAGAAAGAAAAGGATTGAAGGAGACAAGGTGAGAGATAAATTATTGAAAGATTTCTTCAATGGTTATGTTGAAATTGTTGTATTGGTAATGTTGTCATATTTATGGCTTATGTTAGTTGTTGTAAATTTGATTTGGGTTAAAGTTATGTATGATATAATGTTCTTAACATGAGGGTTTAAGCTTGTGTTAATGTGGATAAAGTTTATATCAATTGTGGTGATGGAAAAGTTGATGAATGATAAGGAAATAATTGAAACAAAATTTCAGAATACTGTTGGAAAAATGGCTAAATAATACCCACAAAAATCTTAAGTATATAATCTTTAAAAAAATTGATTCTTGATGTTATATGGTCATTAATGGAGTGATGATGAACTCTGAATATTTTTTGGAATTTTAGAAATTTTTAGAATAGCCTCCCATGATTGGAAATCAAAGTTGTTCGGAATAGGACCCCTGTGTGATAGTCTCGGGTTTAGGAATTTTTAAGGAACCAAATGGCCTTGAAAAATTATGAAAAAAATTATGGTGTACAATTAAGTGTTATTGTGATTGTGTATAATTTTCATGACCAACAGAGCTCATTGGTCACCTAAAAAAATTGTGAACTGAAACTGTTCAGAATGAACTCAGAAAATATTGGTTATGTTCACGAAATTTTTAGAAGCATCAAACGGTCAAGAAAAATTATGGAAAAATTTATGGGAGATATTAAAGGTGTAAGAAATATTGGAACAAAATCTCGTGATTTTTAAAATTCATTTGGTCCTTCAAACAATTTTCCCCTCAAACTGCCCCAATAGGGTCCAGAATAGGGAAAAACCAATAGTTATCCTTAAAATTGTGAAATTTTAATTTAGAAACCCTTGCAAAACATTCAAACTAATTGTCAACTATGATGTTAAAGACTATTACTTATCACTAGAGAACATTGGTTATGATTTGAGCATAAAAAAGGATGTTAGACTTTAAATTGTGTTATGAGTCTAACAATGATTCTTGATTAAAAAAAAGATATAAAATTCATGACAAATGAGCATAAAAAATTTCTGGCAAGGTTGGTATTTTTGACTTGCCCCACTTGAGGATTTATGGGCCCTGCTTGAGGATTCGTAGGAACGTAGTTGATGCAAGTGGCATCCCACTGTTATTCATTATGCATGCAAATAATTAAAGGGGGAGATATAATGTGAAGTACCAATTATTATCATTTCTTGTGAAACTAATTACTTAAATAATAAAGGAGTCATAACTTCAACATATTAATCCTAAATTATAGGGAAGGCTCCTAAAGGGAGAATTTAACACTTTGGCCATTTATTACTCATTAAGTATGTTTTATACTCACTTATTTATTAAAAATTACAGGTAGTGAGCATGGATCAGGAGCGACACACTGATACTTATTGTAGCTATGTCTTCACCCCTTACGGCACCTGGAAGATTGTGTTCTGGTTTGAAATTTGGATCAATATGTTAGAAGTGGGCTTCCGATACAAAGTAGACTTTAAGCTTGTGAATTCGGAGTTTAATGCTTTTATTGTATTTTCGTTGCTTAGAGTTACTCCTTTGGAGGATCACAGGAGTAATGGCTCCAGTTCCACCCCTTCTAAGTTTGATCTGGAGGAGGAAGAGACTAACAGGTTATTTTAAAATCTAATTTCACCATCATATTTTTCTTATATTGTATAAGTATTTATACTTTGTTATCCTTATATATATATATATATATATATATATATATATATATATATATATATATATGTATATCTAATTGAGTAAATATAAAGCTTTTTGCGTAATGTTATTACATGAATCGGTTATTTTCGGGGAAATGACATATGCACACACTAAAGGCTTGTAAGGATATCCATCCGAGAAGTTAGTCCTGATAGATATCTTTACACCGGGTACGACAAAAGTAAAATGAGTTATGTCAGAGTTAGTATTAGAGCATGATCTTGTATACTTGTAATTCTCTGTAGTAATTCTGCAACGATCCAAATTAACCATAGGGGATGTTGAAGGATTATGAAAAGTAAGTATTAGTGGCTGTGGATCCATGCAAGTTTCAGGTAATCTTTTATATTTAAAAAATTTATGTTATTTACTAATTAAAGTTTATTTTAGACAACTATGCCTAAGAGAAAACAAGTTTAGCCTCCAGTGCCTTGCTGACCTACTAGAGCACATTCGGAGATATAAAAAAATAAGACATTTATAATTGTGCCAACCGAGCATCTTGAAAGGGCGGAACAAGACCAACCTATCGCCTTTGATTAGGCTGTAAGGTTACAACAAACATTAGATAGATTTTTTGACCAAAATTAAAACCCTTCTATTCCATCCTCGGCAACGCCACCCAGGCGGCAAGTCTCACTATTACCCCTAAATGAAAGACTACAATTAGCTCATGAATTTCAAAAATTGAACCCTCATAAATATGATGGTACAGATTCAATAGTCAATTTGTATCAGTTTATGGATTAAGTTGAGAGGACCTGTAAACTCTTAAGATACAGCAAAAACATGATGGTAAATTTAGTAGGCTACTAGCTGGAAGATATTGCGCACTTTTGGTATATACACAACATTGAGCCTATTATCACATCATGGGAGTTGATTACTTGGAAGCAATTTCAAAAGGAGTTCATTGATAGATTTTTGCCACCAAGTATCAAAGAAGCGAAGGCTTGTGAGTTTGAGAGATTGACTTAAGGGTTAATGACAATAACTTAATACGATGCCCAGTTTACTCAATTATCATGATATGCGGAATATCTAGTTCCTACAGAGAAGACAAGAGTTAGTCGGTTTGTGCATGGACTTTGAGATTACTTTTATGATCGAGTGAATGTTTCTAATAATACTACTTATAAGCAAGCATTAAACTAAGCCATTAGAGCTGAAATACGGGTAGTTGAGAGACAAAATAGAGAAGGTGGCTCGAGAGAAAGAATACCTCCATTTCAAGTAGAGGGTAGTGGATATGCGGGAAGAACAACAGCCACCTAAGGTATTCCAAGAAAAGGCGGGCGAAGTGGTAGAAAGAAGAATAACTAGCGAAGATCACAATAGGGATCAATTGGAATGAGATTTGAAATCAGTGTTAATGTTTCCCCCTAAGCATATCTAACATCATCTCGTTAACCTCTGCGATGTATTCATTACGACCTTAGTCACATCGGATCATATGGCTCTTGCTTTTGGTGTGGATAAATGGGACATCAAACTGCTAATTGTCTGTCAAGACAAAAAATAAGCAATGTGGCTACCCCTAGTCCCTATCCTATCCAGAATACTAATTCCATAATGCCACAGATAGTGCCTAGTAGGAAGAATACGGGGAAGGAGCCAATCGAAACCCAGGCTTGAGTATTTATGATGACACATTAGGAAGCCCAAGATTTAAATGCAATTGTAGCAAGTATGATACTAATTGAAACTCTTCTTGTAAAGGTATTATTTGATGTCGATGCCACTCATTCATTTATATGTACTAAATTAGTAACTAAAATTCCTAGACCAGTAGGTAGTTTAGACGAACCTCTAGTGGTGAATACATCAGTTGGTGAAAATATGATAGTAACCCATAGCCTTAGTGATTGTAACATCATAACATATGGTCATCCAACTACCATAAGATTGATTATATTAGAGATGGTTGATTATGAGACAATACTAGGAATGGACTGGTTATCAAAATATCATGCTTATGTTGACTGTCATCATAAAGAAGTCACTTATCAGTTAGAAGATGGTGTAGTTCAGACCTTGTAAAGGGAAAAAAGGCTAGAAATGTCGACTTTTATGTCATATACGAAAGTTTGAAAGTTGGCAAACAAATGATATGCAATATAGATTGCTTCAGTAAAAGAAATTAAGAAAGAAAATAGGATGCTAAAACAAGTTTCTATAGTAAAAGAATTCCCTGATTTTTTTAGAAGATTTAACAGGACTGCCACTAGATCAAGAAATAGAATTCATAATTGAAACAATTCTTGGAATGGACCCTATATACATTGTGCCTTACTAAATGGCACCAGTAGAATTAAAAGAGTTGAAGGAGCAACTACAAAACCTCCTGGATAAGGGTTTTATATGTTGTAGCACGTCACTTTGTGGAGTGCCGGTGTTGTTTGTAAAGAAAAAGGATGGATTGTTGTGATTATACATCGACTATCAATAATTGAACAAAGTTACTATAAAGAATAAGTACCTTTTGCTAAGAATCGATGACCTATTCAACCAACTACAAGGCTCCCGATATTTTTAAAAAATTGATTTGTGCTCCGGCTACCACCAATTGAAGATACAAAAAGAGGACATTCTAAAAATAGCTTTTCAAACTCATTACGGACATTATGAATTCCTGGTGATGTCCTTTGGGCTGACAAACGCTGTTGTAGCATTCATGGATCTAATGAATCATGTTTTCAAGCCTTTCTTGGATAAGTTTATCGTAGTATTTATTAATGATATCTTAGTATATTCTAAGAGTGAGGAAGAGCATGCATAACAATTAAGGATTACTCTACAAACATTATGAGACCATAAACTATATGCTAAGTTCTTAAAATGTGAATTTTGGACGGAGCAGGTGCACTTCCTAGGGCACGTAATATCACAATAAGGAATTCAAGTGGGCCCTCGAAAGGTTGAAGCAGTACTCAAATGGCCACGACCTTTGTCAGTAATGAAGATTCATAATTTTCTCGGGTTAACTAGATATTATAAAAGGTTTATGAAGGACTTTTCAAAAATAATGGTGCCCTTTACTTAGTTGACTCATAAAAGGGTTAAGTTAATAATTGCGAAAAGAGTTTCCAAAAATTGAAGGAGTGTCTAACTTCAGCTTTGGTGCTGGCATTACCTAATAGTTTAGAAAGATACACAGTATACTGTGATGCTTCCAAAGTAGGTTTGGGATGCATACTAATACAACAAGGAAGAGTAATAGCTTACGCATCTCGTTAACTAATGAAACATGAGATTAATTACCCCATTCATGATTTGGAAATGGCTTCAATGGTGTTTGCATTAAAAATATGGAAGCATTATCTATATGGGGCTACTTGTGAAATCTACATGGATTATAAAAGTTTAAAATACATTTTTGGGTAGAAGGAGCTTAATATGAGACAAATAAGGTGGATAAAATTTGTGAAAGATTATGATTGTTTCATTCACTATCATCCTGGCAAAGCTAATATAGTAATGGATGCCTTAAGTCAAAAAGCTTCGATGGGAAAGAAGGGACAATCAGAAGGTGGTGAAGACGTAAAATTATCCTGTATAAGGGTGCATTCTACAATAGTAGATCAAATCAAAGCAACCCAGAAAAAATATATGCAATATAATTAGTTGAGAGATAAAGCTCTCAAGGGAGAAGGAATCAATTTAATAGTAACTGAAGAGGGTGTTATCAAAAAAGAGAATTGGTTATGGGTGCTTGTTACTTTGAGGAAAGAAGTGTTAAAATGAGCTCATGAGTCATCCTACACAATGTATCCTGGCGCAATGAAAATATATTGTGATTTGAAAAACTTATATTGGTGGGATGGTATGAAAAAAGATGTACAGGAATACGTGATAAAATGCTTAACCTATCAGCAAGTAAAAGTAGAACACCAAAGCCTTGCAGGTCTTTATCAACAAATTCATATTCCTGAATGGAAGTGGAAAAGCATCACCATGGATTTTATGACGGGGCTACCACGAACCAACCGAAGATATGATTCCATCTAAGTGATTGTAGACTGCCTAACCAAGATAGCCCACTTCATACTAGTAAAGATAATGTATACTGCCTCACAATATGCCCAACTCTACTTGGATAGAATCATTCTGTTGCATGGTGTACCACTTACAATTATTTCAAACCACAAATTACAATTCATTGCATGATTTTGGCAATCATTTTAAGAAACGTAAGGCACCCAACTACGATTTAGCATAACATTTCATCCTCAAACGAATGGACAGTCAGAACAAATGATCCAAACATTAAAGGATATGCTTAGGGCTTGTACAATAGAATTTGAAGGGAGTTGGGATAAGTATTTACCATTGATGGAATTTGCGTACAACAATAACCATCATACTAGTATACAGATGGCCTTATTCGAAGCATTGTGTGGTAGGAAATGCCGATCACCATTAGATGGTTTGAACTAGGGGAGACTAAAATGATTGGTCCCAACCTTGTTGAAGATGCCATTATCAAAGTTCAATTTATTTGAGAAAAGTTGCAAGCAGCTCAAGACCGATGCAAATCTTATACAAATAATAAAAGAAGAGACTTGGAATTCCAAGAAGGAGAACAAGTATTTTTAAAGGTTATCCTTATGAAAGGAGTTATGAGGTTCAGAAAAAGAGGGAAATTAGTACCAAGATATGTTGGACTGTCTAAGATTAAATGTCGAATTGGAAAGGTAGCTTATTAGTTATAATTACTAGGGGAGATAAGGGCGATACACCTAATTTTCCACGTATCCATGCTAAGGAAATATGTCTCGGATGAATCTCATGTATTAAGAGGGACCTTGGTGAATTTGGATAAAAAATTGACATATGAAGAACGACTTGTACAAGTTATGGATTAGCAAATATGAAAGTTGTGATCCAAAGAAGTCCCTATGGTCAAGGTGATATGGGAGAGACATGGATTCAAGAAGCAACTTGGAAACTAGAAATAGAAATGAGAAAAAAATACCCAGAATTGTTTGGTAAGATCTCTTCTAATAATCACTTTACTATTAACCATAAATCCGTATTTTAGTTGTAGACTAAAGAAATTTGAGGATGAATTTTCTTGAAAGGGGAAGAGTTTGTGATACCCCAAAATAGGATAGGAAACGCCAAGAAAGAAAATTATCTAGGACACTCTAATTTAGAAACCCCGATAGGAAAAATCAAGTAAAGTACAGAAAAATTGTAAGGATAATTGGATAGTAAGCCTAACTAGAAGAAAACTTTGAGAATTTTACTAGACATCTAATAGATAAAAATTGAATTTAAATATTGAGACTAGGCTCACAAAAATAATTTTAGAAATTTGGCAAAAAAATTAAAAACCCAATGAACCGAAAAGTGAGGAAAAGAGCTGAAATTTAACAGATAAATTTTAAAAAATTATTATTAAGACCATCCTAAATTAATTTTAGGACTTGAAAATGGTTATGGAAGGCCATAAATGAAGTCTAAAAAATTTTCAAAAAAAAATCAAGAGTTAATTTGCAAGAAAATAAAAATTTAAGGCTAAAATTGTAATAAATCCTTTTTATCTTTTGCATAATTTAATTTTTGTTGTCTTGGGTTGGGTTAGCCCAAGTTTTGTAGGCCCAAATATGATTTTTATGAGCCCTAAAACGTTACCCAAGGTTAGCCCAAGCTTTTAAAGGAAGTCAAGGATTAAAGTGAAAGAAAGTAGCAAAATTTGGGGCCTTTTTGGAATTAGCCCCATTTATTTTGTGTGTGGCAAATTTTAATTGGTGGAGTGGGTTATCATAAGCTAATCTCCAACCCATGTAGAATTATCCCCATTTATCTTACAAATTTTAATTGCAAATTTTGTGTGTGGCAAATTTTAACACTCAAGCTCTCTTATGAAGTTAGACATCTTATTCATGATAAATAAATCATATCCATTTAGTGCATCTTGAGAACCACCATTAATTACATCTGGTATAAGTCCATTAGATTTATCAATTGTGTCATTTATATTATTTCTAAATTGGTATTCAAGAACTAAATCTTCATAAAGCTAATTAATCTTTCTAGCTTCATAATTAGACTTCACTAAAAAAATTTGCAAATAGTAAAACTTAATTAACTTTATTTTACACCTTAGATCAAGGATAGTTGCAACTTCTATAATGTAATGAATCATATGCTAATACTTATTAAACTTTACTAGCATGTTAGAAAGTATCTTTCTAATGTTAGGATCCTATATATCAAGATGATAAATTAAAACTAATAAGCTAACATAGACTACTTGACATAGACCATAACAAGTATGTCAAGAGGACCTGGTTAGTCAAGTCTTTCATATTATTAACTATTATAAGGTTATTTTTAATGAGGTTAGGTTTGTCCTTATTTGAAGTCAGCCTTAACCACATAATAGGATATAAAACCTGCCTATTATGGTGGATCTAAGAAGCTCGTTTTCTTGACTGAACTACCACTTTCATATGTGTGTATATCCAACTATAAAAACTTAAGTTTAGATGCTTAAATAAGGTATTTCCTTCTTTGTAAGTGGTATAAATCTTTGAATAAGTTATTTTGAAAGTATATTGAAGGAAATAAAGAAAATCATTGATGGTTAGTTTTAATTTGAAAATGTTCACTAGAAACTTGAAAGAGACCATTAGTACTTTGCCATTGTATGATAATTAAGAAGGTATCATGCTCATTTTCCTTAAAATTGCTTACTGAAAAGAAATGAATGATGGTCTTACTCCTACTTTCTTACTCAAGCCACTGTAGAACATATAAAAATGTTTAGTGTCATAACTACAGACCTTTTTATCTTCTTCTGTTAGCTCGAATGATAAATTGGCCAATCAATCATTTAGTGGTTAGCCTTTGTTGTATAATTTAACTATTTTGATGATGCTCATCAAGCCTTAGAAGAGTTCCACAATCTCACATCAACATTAATCCACTCTATTAAGGTCAAACCTTCTTATATATAGGAAGTTAAATCATGGTTTAGTTCATCTCTTAATTTACAAGGAGCCAATTAGTTAAGAAATGGAACACCATACTTATTCACATATGTGAAATCTAGTATAAGATAGATCAGTTCCAAATTTGAAGATATATTGTTAGACAACCTGTTGCATTGCTTCAAGGCCTAAGAGTTACTACTCTTATTGACATTTTGATCACTATCTTGATTCACTTTAGGATCCTTATACATCATATAATCTTTAATATAACAAAGATATAAATAGCAAACCACAAAAACTTGACAAACCTATAAAGATCAAATTAAGAGAATGAATACAATTTTGAAATGAATATTAAGAATAATAACAAGAACAATAATGGTGAATAATGATAGGGTTTTCCATTTTGAAAAGCATTCAATAGCATGAATGCAAAAATTATGGGGAAAAAATGAAGCAATATTTAAAAGAAGTTGCAGAGGAGAAGGAAATATAGTGATGTTTACCATGAAGATGAAAGAAGATGGCCGTAAGTTAATCTCCAATGAAATTTTGACGTATTAAATTTAGAAGAAAGCAACTAAAGAAAAATAGTAGCAAGAGTGATGAAGTTTGGAAATAGCTAATGTGAAGAAGAAGGGCAACAACTCGATATATATAAGAAATTGGGCAGTCAAGATCTAATATCAATAAAGTATATTTGATAGTTTACAATAAGAGCACAAAGATTGTGGTTTTCCTTTATTGACATCAAATGATTATTAAAGAAGGTCACATAAATTGAATACTGTATTAAAATTTTTATGTGGGTTACAATTAATTATAAGTATTTTATATTTGATAAAACTAGCTGAACAATGTTCTTAGAGATTTTTATTTTCTGAAAGATAATTTATTAAAGTGATCTATTACTTGAGTTTATAGATACCTAATTTTGTATTAACATGTTTGATAGTTAAAGTGTAAGCCTATAACTTTCTTAACCTATAATGGGAGGGCTTAATAGGATTTATTTTTATTGACTAGGTTTCTTTTTTACTCCTAATCTAATTTAATTATTAGTTTATTCTATTAAGAATTGCACACTTTAAGAGAAGGAGACAAAGATATATGCTTATGGTATTCATTTAAATACTATCTTATCTAGGAGAACTAAATCTACAATAGAAAATTCATGATAAAGATATCCTTTTGCATTCATTTTATTATCCAGTGTCCTAAATTTTATATAAGATTAAAATTTAGATTCTTACATATGCTATTAGAGTTACCTTACATAAATTTAAAACTTAGAAATATGGACTCTAAAATATTAAAATATTTTATGTGTTGTTTATTATATTTTTCTATATAGAAAGAGTGAATTTTCTGATTTATTCTTGGTGAAATTGAATTATATATTAAAAAATTAAATTTAGTTGATGCGATATATATAATCCTTATTTTATATTTTTATAGTATCATCTATTTTGATGTAATTATTTTTATTTGTCTTGATATGATTGACATAATATTTAAATCTAATTTTTACATTATTATTGTTTATTGTTCATGCTTATCCAATTTGGGTATGTAAAATTGCTTTTGAAATCACTTCTCGTAGGATAATTTTTGCCAAATATGATTGGACTGCCAACGGAGTGGATGGCATTACTATTGAAAATTTTTGATAAAGTGCACAATATTAAATTTGGGTGGATTAGCCAGGATAAAAAAAAGGAAGGGCATTCTATTTGATTATTAAAAGTATTATAATTTTTTTATGACTAAAATCTTATATCTTTATTTAATAGCTTACATAACTTCTTCCTTGATGGTCATAAGTTCCAGCTTTAAGGGCTGTTGGTTTTCGTCAAATTTTCTTGTAAATGTTGTTCCTTAAACTTGTTTATTATGATCTAATTATTTTTATCAAATCACTTGAAATTATCATCTATTTTTCATATTATTAACTTTATCATTTTTTGTATAAATTTTAATTTACGTTATTATTTTTTAGATTATTGTATGATTGTAAAATTATGGTATTCTATTTTTATCAAGTTTATGTGAAATCAATAAATGGATATCACAAATTATTATGATTTTAAATATTATAATTTTGATATGATTTTGTTGGATATATACTGAAAGTGTTACTTGAAAATTTTCTTTTTTTATGTTCTATAATTAGATGTGTGTGTGTGTGTGTGTGTGTGTGTGTGTGTGTGTGTGTATGTGTGTTTGTTTGTATATAATTTATCAATATTGATTGAAAATTTTAAAGTAAAATTGATCAAATTAAATAATCTATTGGATATTCAATAATTTCTTATCAGTATAGTTTTTTTTATAGAATTTTGATTTTGGAAATTTTCCTCATTATATTGAGGAATTGCAACAATCAAATATATTAATTTTGAATTATTTTTTGTTTGAAAATGTTGTGCATTTCTTGTTTGCAATCTTGCTATCTTTTAATCAATCACTACTAGAAGTTATGACATAGAGTCATGTAGGAGGGTTTATTATGCCATTAATGGCAAATGATAGATGCCTAGAAATTGGACATTCAAAGGTTGAAGGCATAGTTCAACCATTTTCAAAGCATGACTTGCATAAAATAGTAAAAGACAATTATTATATATTTATTATTCTTTTAATTAGTTAAAGATATTCATTATATATTTAAAATTATGATTATTTTTGGAAAAATATTACATTTTTTCAAATTCGTATTAGTGTATTTCATTCTTCTAAATTGCAATCTAAAAACACATGCTCTTTTACTAAAGTAAGAATTAAAAAAATCAAAATAAATTTTCATGAATAATTTATATTAAAAATTAATTAAATGTTGAGATTATGTTATGATGCAATAGCCCTCCTTAATGGACTAATTATATTATTATTATTTGTAGTTTTAGGTTTAATTTTAATATCCTAGTTCTTTGGGAAAACTTATAAGTTAATTTAAATAATTATTAGCAAAATAAAATTATTTCATATTGATTTATAAGTCTCTGAATTATTAATAAATATTTATAGGATTAATTTTTAATTACTTTATATATTTATCTATCTAAAAGGGTAAGTATATGTTATAATTAGAAGTGAGTTTAGTAAAATAATTTTTAATTATTTCATACAATGACCTGCCTCAAGGGGGTTGCTGTATGTTATAATTAGAATTAGTTTAATGAAGTAATTTTATTTTTGGATTTATTTTATTATTATATATTTTATTTATCGAAAGAAAATAAATTTGTAATAATAATATATTATCTTAATTGACTTCAATTTTAAAATTTTTTTCACGTATTATATTTTTTACTCGAAAGAGAGGATGTAGTGATACTTATATACTCGTAAGTATGTTTAGTTTGCTCAAAATTAACATATTACATTTTAATTAATTTTTTTACATAATCTCTTTTACTATAAATATATATCATTGAACACATGTTATTTGTAAATTTTTTTATATCTTTTTAACACATGGTGTCTACATTTATAATTATTTTTATTTTACCATGGGTCTTATATGGACCAAGGTATATTATTGAATTATGTTAACATTATTTTGAATATGATTATTTTAATTTTTTTTTACAAAATCTAATTTATGTTTATGAAAGAAATATGTTAAAGGGATTTGTTAAAATTATAAATTTATTCCTATATTGATCTTGATTTAATTATAGCTTTAATTTTTAAAATAAATCTATATTTTAGGCCTCATTGTACTTTTGAATTGCACAAATTTAAGATATATCTTTAAATTTTGATGTAACAATATTTTAATTTTGTGATCATTTATTATTAGAATAAATCGCATGTTATTTGTGCTAAAAAGATCTTATTTTGTATAATTTTTTATATCTTAGATCTTTTCAAAAGTTTAGAGTTTGTTGTATCTAATTATCACCAAAGTGAGATTATTCATATTAATTATAAAGTCTTTGAGTTATATCATATGAGATGGATTTATAATTATTACATGCAACTGCTTATCCAAAGAGGTTGTTGCATATTTTAATCAATAATGTTTTATGAAACATATAAATTTTTAGAGTTGTTTCGATTTTTAAAATATGTCTGCCTAAAAGGAACATATTTTTAATGTTAAAGTATTCTCCTAGTTGGCTTTGTGATTATAAAGGTATTTTACATGCTAAATTTTTTACATAAAGGAAGAACATACTAATATATATTACTCTTATATCTATGAACTAAAAGTTATATTCTTACATCCAATATTATTTCTTTGATTAATCATTTTTCTTTCAAGGCATAATCAAAACATATTATTTTACTTTGATTATAAGGGTAAATTAATTTAAAAGGTCTATCTACTTAAAGAAAATATTTTTTTTGAACATTATATTATCTTCTATGCAACTAAGTAGAAAACTTAATATATCCTATACATTCTGCTCAAAGGAAAATTTATACTTATGTATTGTAAACTCTTACATAGACCTTGTTAATATATAAGAAAAATTTCTTTTCTTTATTATGTGCTGTTAGATGATTTGTCCAACTAAATTTAATTCTTATATATTTTAAAGAGTTATTAGATGAATTTATTTTGAGAATGACATATACTATTATGTAACTTCAATTACAAGGTAATTAATTAAATTTTATGTTATTTATGAAATTATGGCACATTAGTTATCAAATATAACTTTTTCTTCCTTTTCTTCTTTGTGGTAAAATTATATATAACTTCATTTTAAAAAAATTATATTTGATTAATAAATTATTAATCAATTAGTGCAAAAAATTATATTTTGAAATAATGTACATTTTTTTGTAATTGCACCAAATCTTCACATTAGTGGAAGTTTAATTTAATGTTATAAAATTTTACTTGTATTATAAAATGTGATACCTATGTTCAAGAGCTTATTTTGATTAAATATTATTTGATGATATTTGAAATTATTTAAATTTATAAAAATGCATTTAAATATTAAAATTTGTTTATATAGTTTGGTTTGTAATAACTTATATGTTATTACATACATTTGTTTACTAGAAAATATGTATGATAAAGAGGTGACAATTTCATTAAATCTTCTTTTATGTATATAATATTTTAATTTTGAAATAATTTTTATCGAGCATATTTTTGCTATTAGTAATGAATTTAACATATTAGCTATTGTGTATTTCTTTGAGTATAGTATAAAATAAATTATGAAGTTCTTAACATGTGTATTATGAATCCATTTTTTTGAATTTTTTTATCAAATACTTTTTTTTGGTCAATAGTATATATTGCCACCATTAGAAATTTCTAAATTAGTTAACTCAAATTTAAAACTTTATTCATACTTTGTTCAAGTGATCTCAAGAATTATATTTTGAAAAACTTTCTTGTTACATTAACTTGGTGTCAATTTTAGCATCAAAATTGGATAGTTATGCAAACTACTTGTTTAAGATACCAAAGTTAATTATATAATTAATTTCTTTTGATTATTGATTTGCTTTATTTATGTTATATCAAGTTGATAATTTAAGAAATTATAATTTTATGTACTACTAAAATATGTATGTGAAATTCAAATATTTTTCTTTTAGACCAAGGTTCTTATGTCTATAAGATGTTTAAAAGCTTGTTTAGATATGAGTGTTCAATTTTATTTTCTTATAGTATGCTTCATTAGTAGAGTCCTATATTATATAGAACATTTCATCTTAGTTAATAATTATGATATATTTGTTAGTAAATAAGATGCATATGTCATATATATTATTATACAATTTACTGATTTTTATCATATTTGCTTTTGGTCATATTTATCATTATATTTGCTTTGGATCATATTGTTATATTATTGTGCATTTATATATGTAATTTATGAATTCTTTATTAATATATATATCTCAATATTGTGAAATATACTAGTTATTGTAATTATGAGGACCAAGCTTGATGCTAATCATTAGCTCTTAAGCTTGTATATATGATTTTTATACATATCATATTGGAATAATGAAAATTGCTTTGATAAAAGTTAGGTATCAGGTCTAATATGTTATTTTATATAATTGCTTATTAGGACTAAGATTTGTTATTTATTGATTAGTTCTTGATATATATCTTTGTTGCTTAGTTAATACCATTTTAAACTTTAAGACATTCTAACAATAGATTTATTATGATTAAGATTTGGTATTAATCATTAGTTCCTAAGTTAAATATTTATCTTTTAGTTGATATTATTTTAAAACTTAGAGATGTTTTAACTAAAAAAATCAAAAGGATTAGAACTCAATGTCAATCCCTAACTCTTGTATTTGATATTTATCTTTTAATTGATGCTATTTTAGAATTTTATGATATTTAAATTTATTGTTATTAGAAGATTTCTTTATTTTATTATTGAGTTTGTTATAAAAAAATCATTGAAAATTAATTTGAAAAATAATAAGTTTTGTTAGATCACATTTTTTATGCTATTTTTCTTGCTAAACTTTCACATTAATCCTTATATTTAAGTAATTAATAATATATGTAATCATGGAAGGTCTTGTGTTGATAATAATGCAATTACCACTATAGTTCGATGTTGTTGGTTGCTTAAGTGTGAGTTATGTTTCAAGTATCATTTATTGGATTGTATGTTTTCAAGATTGTGGTCACGTGTTCAAAATTTTATGTTTAGCTTGAAAGTTATTTTCATATAAAATATTTTAAAATAAACTCTTTGTAATTAATGTTGGCTAAGTAAGAGAATATTAAAATTTTTATGTGGACTACCATTAATTTTAGATATTTTATTTTTAATAAAACTAACTAAATAATGATTATGGGATTATTATTTTTTGATGCATAATTTGTTAAAGTGATTTATTACTTAGGCTTATAGTTACCTAGTTTGGGATTAATGGTTTGATGGTTAAAGTGCAGACTTATACCTTTCTTAGCTGAATATGGGAAAGCTTGATAAGATTTTATTTATATTAGCTAAGTCCCTTCTCTATTCTTAACTTAATTCAATTGTTAGCTTGTCTTATTGAAAGTTGTACACTCTAGGAGAAAAAGAGGAAGATTAATGCCTATAGTATTCATTTGAATACTATCTTGTTTAGGAGAATTAAATCTATAATAGAGAATTCATGATAAAAGTACACTTCCACACTCATTTTATTGTCTAATGTCCTAAATTTTATGCAAGATTAAAATCTAAATTCTTATATGCTAATCTAACATTCCTAAGGCATGGAATTTGAAAATTTTCAAATTTAAAAACATAATCAAATCCAATAGATCTTTTTTACTAACATATATCTCAAGGACAATTGTTAATTGTCATTAATAGTACATGGCTTAAGGTGGCAAGTTTGCAAGTAGTGAGGACTTTGCAATATCTTTAATTTTATTAATCCTTTTGCAACCAATTCTAAAGGATCAATCTACACTATGTAGGGGTTGGTTTATCTCTTCAAGAATGGTTACTAATAATCAAGTGATCTACTAAATTTTCTTAAGAATTATTTGGTCAAGCTTTGCCATGCTCTTTTTTTTCTAAAAAAAGGCACTAGATGACTTGATAATAAATACACGATCATTAGGCTAACATAAACCACTTGACAGAGACCACAATTTGTCCTACCAAAGGTTAGCACATCGAGGAATGACTATAAACAATTCATATAGTAATAATTGACTTTAAAATGATGCTTAAGTGATCATACAATCCTTAACACATGAAGACCAACCTAATTAAGTGGTTAGGGTTAGTAAAGTTGAATGGGTAAACAACTGTATCTAGAAAGTTCCCTTATTAGGAAATAACCGATCAACCTTAAACCAAAATGATTGGTCTTCCCTTTCTAAGGCCTTTTGAATGATTGCTATAAAAGATAACCAAGCGCGTTTTCTAGCAAGTTTTGAACCTTTTGCTACTTTATACATTTTACTACTTTTTTTCTCTAAGATCACTAGTAACTTAAACATTGGAAGGCCTTTAGTGGTAAATACCATGGGATTTTGTTGTAGATGATCTCTCTATGATCATATTACCAACTCATGACCATTATCCATCGTTTATGACCAACCTCTAACATAATTGATCTCTTCTTGTAAAATGATCGTAATGCAAGCCATTTATTTGAATTTAACTAAATTTCAACTAATGTGTATAATAAAATGACACTGTTCTACTACAGAATTTTATATATTAGTTATAAATTAATAAATAATGCCATAAACTAATTTTTTTGCCAACCTTTTCTATTATTTTTTAATCAATAATTTTATAATTTTAGCATAAATCTTGTAAGAATCTACATTATTTTATGGACTAGTGAATTTTATTTTTAATTTAGCTTAATCTGAGTGAAGTCAATAGTATTAAAATTATTGTTTTTTATTATGATATTTTTCTTATGCAATTAAACAAATATAAATAATAATAGATTAAGTAACAAAAACAAATTAAAAATTATAATTTACAATAACTAGTAGACTTTAAATGAAAAGAAAAATAAGATATCTATTTTTATGAATTTTTTATGTTGCTTAGGTGCTTCCTCGTTAGAGGATGTAGATAGGACAAATTAATGATAAATTATAATAAGAAAAATTAGTGTAACCATTTTTGCAATAGATTTAAGCCTTCTAATGTAAAAATGGCCATACTACTTCTTTTATCTATAATTTTTCATCAGTTTACACATTTTTGCATTTTCTCAACATATTTCTTGAGATGAACATAAATTCTATAATTTATAATAAATAACAAAAATTACTTTAAAAGGTATTGTAAATTGTTTCAAACTAATAATAAATTATAGTGAGAAGAAGTAACATATTTATTTTCATAAAGAACTTAAGCCTTTCAATACAAAAAATAGACATACAACTTCTTCTCATTATAATTTCTCATAAATTTTCCCATCAAGAGGCATGTTTCCATTGGGGAGTGCAAATAAAATTTATTAGCAACATGCAAGACTATAAACATTGGTCATTAATCAAAACTAACTTATTACATATGTTTTATTTCGTATAGCTTGACTTTTGATATATCTTGAAATGTCGTAAGTTTTGGCAGTTTCTTGATACATTGATTAGTAAATATTCTATATTTATTACATGTTAAATTTATATCAATTTTTTGATCTAACTCTTTATCTCTTAATTCTTTGGAATACCATTGACATAATTTTTCTTTAAGTTTTTTTTTCTAAATACAACTCTATCGATTCTGACATTCTTCTAATAATGGCTACCATTTTCTTAAACAACATTATTAACTTTTTGCATCCTGATATTTAGTAAAAATTTAAACTAAAATCATTACAGGATATAACATAATCATTATGTAACCCTACATTAAAACCTTTATTGTAACTTCTCGTGTGTTGAAATGCTCCACTAGATTTTGTAAATATTAGTCATTCATTTCTTAAGCTGTTGGATGGAATATAAGGACAACACATATAATTCATGCTGTATATGTAAAAGTGTTTTGAATCTTATGATTATAGCAATCATGTCAAACCATAGATTCTTTTATTCATGACCATCTATTTGAAGGTAGAAAATAATCATAGTTTAATGAAATATTCATGACTATAAGATTTGAAACTTTTCCAAATGTGCAACAAGAATGAGTATGTTGTCCTTTTATGCCACTTGAACAAAAGATATAGTTAAAGAGAAATATATAGATAAAAAGTCTTTAATATACATTAGTTGTTAAAAAAATCTGACATTTAAAGATTTCATATCTCACTTTCGGCATTAGGTTATTAGTTTAACTAGCTTTAAAAGGTTGGCATCATGAGTTTTAAATGTTCTCTACCTCATAAATGCTATTTTTGGTAAAGGCTTGTCATTTATTACGAGATAAGTGGCTAGTGTTATACCTTTTTATGTCAGTTAGGTTAAAAAATTGATGAGGTTTATTATTTTTTAATTTTTGAACCGATTCTTTATTTTTCCATTCAATTTTCTAAACTCATGTTGGCTCTTAGTAAATATTGACGAGGTTTATTACTTTTTTGTATTTTTTAATTAAACTTCTACATCCTAATATGTTTCTAACAATGAATACTAATTTTTTCAAACAATTATTAACTTTTCACATTTTGGCATTTTTCTTACTATAGATATCAATTACAAATTATTTTTCTAAAAATATTATCAATATTAACTAGAAAGATATTATACAAGAATATTACAATTAATCATTTGATGAAATTTACAATTCGTTATGCACTATATGTTTCCTATAAAATAACAACCTATACATAACAATTACAATATATTATTGATACATTTTACAATATAGCCACCCATTTCTTATATTGAAGAGATTAAAATTCTTATTGCAAATTCTCATTTATTAAAAGGATTTGCTCTATCTTCTTTATATTGAGGTGTTCCATCAAATTCTATAAACATTGGCTATCCATTCTTTGCAATTAAAGGGTAGAATATGAGCACAATTTGCCCATGTTTAAAAATTCTTTGAATTTATTAGAAGTATTCCATACATAACTATTTTTATTTGAAAGCAAAAGACATTAGAGTTGTAGATTAGGTGCTTTTAATAAACTTGAAGTATTTTTAAAGAGTGAATGAGTTGTGCTTAAATTGAATTTAAATATAAACAAAGAGTGCAAGTGAAATTTATAAGCCAAATAACATCAATATAAACATTGGTTTATATAAATGCTATGTTGTAAATGATAGTACATTTTAAATGAATAGATCATTGAAATACATATGATTATTACAATTTGCAATAACACCATAAATATAAACATTAATTGGCTATTGACATGCCTTTAGACTTTTGTTTTCACATATAACCAACATCTAAAATACTAACATTCTATATAGTCTTCAATAACATTGTAAATAAAAACATTAATTGGCTATTGACATGCTTTTAGACTTTTGTTTTTACATTCAACTAACATCTAAAATACTAACATTCTATATAGTTTTCAATAACATTGTAAATAAAAGCATTAATTAGCTATTGATATTCATTTATATGTCTATTTAATATACAATCGATGTCTAATATTTCATATATTTGACATTTAATATCACTTAGATGATAGGTATTTAAAAATTAATGTGTAAGTAGCAATAGACGTCAATAGTAAATAATGACATTGTCTTAAGTTTCCTATGTTAGACTTTTCATTTACCATTAAAAAATAAGGATTTCTAACATCAGTTTATTATGGTAACTTGTATGATAAGTTGCATTTATTTTTAAAAAGGGCATTACACCATTATGTATATCAATTTTTACTTTAACTTACATAATTAACTAATATAAATATGATGACATTATAGGGTAAATATGTAATAGTGAAGACTTTGAACTTTTCACAAGTTTCTCTTTTAATTTCTTATTCTTCATTCGTGAGTAGTGACTTGTATGAAGATTCATATTGTTTCAATTGTAGTTTTATATATCAAGACATATTGAAGCATCATATGAGTGGAATTGGATCTTATAGGTTAATCAATAACAAGCTTATTTGTGTAAGAAATAGATAGTTAGTGATATAGCTTCTCAAACATTTCCTCATTTTAAGGTGTAGCTATCCAAATCATTACGTTTTCCCTAATCTTTGCTATACTACCTTTAAATACTGCAAGACAATCCTTCACAATCAAATTTAAAAATGGGTGCAATGATTTATATGAATTAGTATTCTAGAATGTAAAAAGGAAGATGAATCTAATTTACCTATCAAAGTCTTAATCATCTGGTTATTTATTGAGTATTTATCTAATGTAATAGTTGAAATCTTTCCATCTATATTCCACTCTAAAGGACAACCTAAGAATAGATCACTCAAAAACATCATTAGTGTATAGACAAGATACATAAATAAACCTTAAGATATGACTTTACAAATTCCAATTATCATCAATAAATATGCCATAATTACCATGAAGTCATTTTTTTTAGTGCCAAAAGTCTACACGTTAGATATGATATGATATTTTTTACAATTAGACAACTTCATCGCATCATTCTTTTATGTATTATATGATATTTTTTAAATAATTTTTGGATCATGTAAGGACAATAATTAAAGTTTAATCAATGTTTGAAATTGAATACAAGAAAATCTTTTATATAAGCAACTATATCACATTCTATGTATAAATCTATTATTTTTTTATTGCAATTTTAACTTGTACTATAAAAATCCAATCACAGTGTACAAATAAGTAAATAAATGAATAGTATTTGCAAGTAAAGAGTTTACATGTTAAGTTAGTACTTGAGGATTGCCAGAATGTAGCCTTCAAGAGTATTTAATTCTATATTGATCTAGTAGGTTAATACTCTTGGCAATATGATTCAACAAGTTTTGAGCTACTTGGTGCATATTTAAATTTAGTTTAGTGAAGTTACAGGACATAGACCCGACAACATCTAGAATATGGTTTCTATATCAAAGCCAACAATACTTAGAGCTAGACAAAATCATTTTGGTAATATTTTATGAAATGATTAAAAAATTATATGGATAAAGACTAAATTGTATTGAAAATGAATTACTTAATTAAATCCAAACCTATCCCATTTCAAAGCCATGGTTCTTCTTGACTAACGTACGCCAATTAACTTATTAAGCTATAGAACAAAAGAATGTACACTACTTCTACACCTTCATTTGGTTTTCAAATCACTCTAATTAAGTAAAATGCTATTCTTACTAGTTACTCTAAGTAAAAATATTTTATAAACTAGATATTAAATAGTGAGATAAATGAACAATCAAATATCAATGAATTTAGAAAGTATTTTTTTAAGTATTGTTATTGGTACCAAAATGAGAGACCTGACAAAGTTCCAAAATGTAAATATATTAATCATCCACTCTTCATTTCAAAAAGGAGTTGCTTCTAAATACAAATCCGAAGGTTGTAATTAATTCAGGACATGTTTTCACCTCTTATTATTGGGTGAAGCATTATTTTCCACTTTTTTTTTCTTTTTAACTGTTGATTATAGAAGGGAATGCAATACTATTGGCTTTGTTAGTGCCACAATCTATAGATATCATAAGCATTCACGCAGATAGCATGGTTGACAATGTAAGTTAATTATTATTTCTACTATGGGCTAAAGAAGAAAAAGATATTGCTTTCTCATGATAGTACTCTTGTGGGAGTGAAAAGGAAAAGGAAAAGGAAAAGGAAAAAGACCACAAAGGGCATGCAAAATAATAAAAATGTTTTTTTAGGAGATGGACTAAAGATTTGAAGTGGCAGAGCTTGAAAAACCGATGGAGCAACTAAGCTGAGGTTAACTCAAAGTGATGGAGCTTGAGCTTGAAGCAAGTGAAGATTTTAGAAAATTACGAACACAAAGATCAATGCAAAGACAACAAAGTAATGATTGATTTGGAAATTGGGTGAAATCTTATTTGTTAAAAGGAAAAGGAAAACGAGATTTTTGGATATTCATCTAGATTGAAAAATCCAATTGAATTTTTTGGATTTAGATTTGACTTGAACCATTACTTATGAGTCCACTTTAGATTAAGCCTTTTAGATAAAATATTTAATAGGTTTGGATCCTTTTATATCCTCCTTTGGGAATGAAAAGAAATGATTTGCTTCTAATGTTCCTTTGAAAAATGGAATACGAATACAATTTCATTAAGTTTTTCATAAATTCCATAATTTTTTATACAAGTTTATAACTTCTTCATAAAGCATCTAAATATTTTTGTATTACAAGTATAATTATTTATTTTACATGATTTTATGAAAAAAATTATCAAATTATATAAAAAATTGCAAGCTTATATCTAAATACTTACATGATTTAATGAAAAATTTATAAGCTAAAGATATAAATTTTAATAGAAATTTACAACTAATTTTTTATGAAATGGCGCAATTCAAAGTCACAAGAATCATGGAAGCAAAATTCTAGAAGTGTTTACCCAAAAGAAAAATTGTAGAAGAAATGCCTATGTTATGCACAACATGCTAAGGAGATCAAAGATATGTCATAAAAGTTTATATAGGAGAAAAGAGAATAATACGAGTTGTGAGGTTAAAGGGAAAACAAGAATGACATTATGCATAATGAATTTGATATAAGAAAATCGCATATTGAGAAGGTAGAACATTCTCAATTGTTATAATTGCTTAGATTATGATATGATTGGATGGACAGAATAATTAGTTATCCAAATTTAGATATGCCTCCATGCTAGAGTATCTAAAAGTCATCGTATGTTATTGTCCTAACCAACTATACGTGGTAGGACATGCTACTTCAAGGATTTATTTATGTATTTATGGATAGTTAAAATTAATTTTGGTAATACAAATTGTTGTAATTTTGATTAAACTTAATTTTTATCACTTTTATATTGGATCTCAATGAAGTTGGGGTGATTAGTATGTATTTGAAGGTTATAGAAGTTTTTGTCAAAAACATAAATTTAGTGCTGCGTCCCTTGGTTGTTATTGTATGTTCAAGGAATGTCTTATTCCCGAGGACATCTTGTTAAATTTTCTATGAATATTTATGTTTGTTTTGCTTGAAAAATTATTTTGGTATATGATTTTGAGGAGAGATTTTTAATTGCATTCATTTTATTTTGTTTGCATATGCAAAGATAGTCGCGTGTTGAGAGAAAAAATTCTTTCTCTAAATAAACAGGTACAACACAATTAAAAACAAAGAGCATTAGTATAAAATACATGAATAATTTAGTATTAAAAAATTCTCAAACTTTAAGTAAAAAATCATGGTTGAAATAAGATACCATATGGTTTAAATTTATAAAATTCACTATGAATGTAAAATTTTTTACATTTTTTGTAGATAAAAACATGACCTATTGTTAGAAAAAATAATAATTTTTACCAATAATTAAATTATTTCAATAATTTTTATTATTTTGATAATATATAGGTAAATGATAGTATAATACTGATATATATTAATTCAAATTTAAATTCATACTATACCATTGAAGATCACATGATAATATAGGAATGTTTTTAATCTTAATTCTCCAATTTCCTAACCATTATCTTTTTATTTCTTTTGATCTCTATGAAAATTCTTATAACTCCTATAATTACTCATAATATTTTTTCTCTTATAGCTCTAACTCTTATCTAACAAAAATATTGATTACATTTACTTAACAAATAATTTACAATTCTATCCCAACACAAAAATCTAATTTAAAGAGGAAGATAACTCAAAAAAAAATTAATTAATAACAATTAGAGTTTGGATCAAATTCATTATTTGGAAGGTAAAGGTGGTAATACGACTGAATATCCTTAAATTCACCAAAATCTACCAACTTTAGTTAATCTAAATCTAAATCTATCTATAACTTTTAACGGGTAAAATGAATAGATAAAATTTTAATTTATCAAAGATTAGTTTATCTTATTAATTATTCATCCAATAATTTTATTATTTTAAAAATAAAATAGATACTTTTGAATTAAAATTATTATATTACATATAGTACAAGATGTATCTTTAAATATAAATCACTTTTATAATCCATTAAAAATGTTTATTTTAATTTCTCAATCTTAAAATCATAGTTTATGTATAGTTGAGAGACTCTAGTTCCCAAAGTATATTTCTTTACCTATCCTATAACGTGATAATACTGATAAGGTGTGATATACTTTCTTTACTTTATTGTGTTTCAATTTTGAACTTTGATTAATTTTTTCCAATATGTCATATTTTTTCTTTGCCAAATACCCTTATGTAAATACAATGAAAAAACTTGACATATATAGCTTTAATTTCAAACTAATTTATCATGCACTTGGCATGATTAATACTCATGCATTAATTATGGGTCATAATTTTAACATGCTTTTGAAATTACACAAAACAAATTATCTTTTTTCATGTATAAATTGTTTGCACGGACGAATTAATGCTTTTAATTTGGACACTTTTATTTTCAATGACTTACACTTCAAAAACTTGTTATTTTGCCATTTAGCATGTATAATAATTTAATATCGTGCTCAGATGTTCCAAATGTTGGCACCATGGGATGTCAATTAATCAATAATATACCAATCATTAAATTGTTTTAAATTATTATAAGATTTTAAATTATGGATGCAAGTATCTCATAAGTGATGTCAAAATACAACCAGACCACCATATACATCTTGTACATTAATTAAATTTGTATGTGGCTATATCATGTAAGTTACTAAGTGTTGGTCCAATGGGAAGCATATTGGTCATGAATGAATTTCACTTATTAATGGATAGAAATTCAAATATTTGAGATGATTTTTTTTTGAAAGAAAAGAAATTTATTAGTATTCTTATTTTTTAGGTAATTCTCTCAGCTAATATTTCATAAAAAAAATCAATAGTTATAGAGAAAAAAATGAAATTTTGAGTGATTTTTGCACACCTGATATTATTTGGTTGATAAAGAAACACATTAAATACATTAGGTAAGAATGGTAACATAACAGGAATTAAATACAATTTTAAAATATGACTGGTTGATAAAGAAACACATTAAACACATTAGGTAATTCTTTTCTCAACAATAAGAATGGTAACATAACAGGAATTAAATACAAATTTAAAATAGGACGAGAGATAAATTCTTAACTTAACATTGGGTGTTACTATATTACTAAAATTATTAGCGCACACATTAGATAATCCTTATAAAACATACAAATGATCAAAGTGCTGATTATTCTATCTTTGGAAGCAGATAATTTTATTTTTCACTGATTTCAAATTGTAAACTCGCAATAATAATTTATATATTTTTATTCTGAAACAGTTACAAATTTTTAGAGTGTAAAATGGACCTGAGGCTTGCAGATCAAACGAGTCAATTTGCGAATTTTCATAAAATTAGATTTGTAGTATGGGAAATTGTTTAAAAATAGACCAAAATAAGTTAGGCTCCCACAAATGCCGTCCAAACCGACCAAATCACCTTGCAGACCTATCTTTTTGTTTAATTTTTTCTTTTTTTTTCAGAATTCTTGAATCTTGATTTTTTTTAAAAAAGAACTCTTGGATCATACCTTTATTATTATTATTATTATTATTATTATTATTATTATTATTATTATTATTATTATTATACCACTGCTCATTTCACTTCAATCTTAATTTTAAATTCAATTAAGTTTCAATTAATTGCAAAAAATGGGAAAAATGAAATGAAATTTTCAAAATTGTAAAGCAAAAAAGAAAGAAAAATCAGTCCAGGGACCAGTTCAATCCGTTTTAGGAGGGACTAAACCATGCAACGCTAGACCTGTTCAAAAGTGGTAAGTTTGGTTGGTTTCTTTTAGACTTATAATATCTTTTTCTGTATTTATGTATAGTTTTTCTACTTATAATATAATGGTAAATGTGACCACAAATAATTGAAAACCATGATTTTATATCAACTTTGTATGTTTGTGTAGTGTAAGTAGTAGAACCTAAATCAATCATAATGCTTACAATGGTGGAGCCAGGAATTTATTCATTTGGGGATTAGAAGACAGTTTTTGCTTCGGTGCAAGGAGAAAGGGTTACAATTGTTTTATAAAAACTATTATATCATCATACTTCATACTATATACATAATATAACATAATATATATTAAAACTCTTCCACCTACGAAAATAATTTGGACAGATGTTAAAACTCTCATGAAAAACATTTTCGCTCGAAACAATAAAAATTCTCCAATTTATTTGGAAAAAACAAAATTTCCTTGGATTAATAACTTATAGAATTAATGATAATTATAATATAAAATTTAATAATAATTATAATTGATTAAAAATCTAATACACTAATTTTAGTTTTGTTTGAAATTTCTAATTCGATTTTAGAACACCTAATAATTATAATATATTTTATTCTTTATATATTTTAAATCAACTAGCAATTCTAATACAAAATTTAATAGTGATTACAATTGGTTAGGATATTAATTTACTGATTATCATTAAGTTTCAAGTATCTAATTATATTTTATTTTTATGAATTTTTAATCTCCTAACAATTACAGTACAAAATTTAATATCAATACAATATTTGGTATGATTTTGACTAATGGTTGATTTTTTTAGAAACAATTAGTGTAAATTTAATGCTAAGTAATTTTGACAACTGATTATTGATTGATTAAAATGTATAAATTAAGTTTATATTTGGCATGATTTTAATAAATGATTGATTTTTTATGAGGCAAAAATTATAATTAAAATTAAAGAATTTAATACATTATCCCCTTAATGCCTAGTAGTGAGTGAGATGTTGTATAACTCAATTTTATCGATGTATTTTTTTCTTTAATTAGTACATCAATTATGATTTTTTTTCCTTTCATTTTGTTCAAATTTGCTTTTTTAGAAATGTAAAACCATCTAATTATTTGCAATTGTATTCAAGGAAGCCCTTTTCATGGGCTGATAAGTGTGGCTAGTAGGTGAGACATTCTTCAATCTTTTCTCTATTACACAAATTGAGTGGAGCATTGCATTATAAAGAAGTTTGGTTTCATATTAGCTTGAGAGTATTTATAGTAATAAAATTTTTTAGATCATTTTTTTGTTCGATCTATTTCAACACATAAATCTTAATCTCTTCTAAAAAGACTCTCTTTTTCTCTATCTTCCATTCTTCTGTGGCATTACAAAAGAAATTTGACTTTTCTTAAAGGACAATTATTTCTAACATGATTAAATCAATGAGTTGCGAGAATTACTTCTTCCATTAGTGTATTCACCATTAAGGGTTCAATTAATTCACTTAATAATTTTGAGACCTTGATTGCTAAATTTTTAAACATAAATGAATACATAGCACCAGGATCAAATAATACTTTTAGTTGATAGATTTCAACTAACATGGTACCTATTACGACCACATTAAAAGCTTAGGCCTCATAGTGTGACATAGCAAACACTCTTGCTTAGGTTCTAACTAGTCCATTTCCTAAATTCTTCCCATTTGACGTTATCAATGGTTTCACTACAGTTGTATTCTGAGTGGGTTGCAGACCAAGTGTTATAATGTTTCCCCTTTATAAAGTAGTCGGACAGTTATAAGTTCAATAGCCTACTTGTCTTCATTTAAAACAAGATCTGCACTACCCAAAATAACCAAGCTTACACTGATGAAAATGAAAAGGTCTATTGGGCTTATTTGAGAATGAATAATTCCTATTAGAAATATTGAAACCAATTTTAGATTAGTTATTAGGAATGTTTCCTTGAAAACTTCTTTAATATTGAAATCTATTTTATCCTATTTGTTTATTTCCAATTACCATATTCTGATCAGTTACTACTTTCCCCATATTTCTACTACTTCCCTTCTAGAATTTTGTCTTCCTCTTTCCTGGACTTGCTTCTCTACTTTGTCTCTTCTTTGCACATAATTATGCTTTAATAACCTGATGTAGGGCTTATTTATATGTTGTTCCATTATAAATGTCCTCCCAAAGACTATATAGAAATTAGTTCACCCTAGCTTTCCTTATAGGTATTAAGTGTTTTACATATTAAGACAATTGAGTAAACTGTGCATCATATTAAGCTATTGTCATAGACCATTGAGTCGATCTCTCAAATTTATGGGCTTTTGCTTCTCAAATGCTTGTTAGTAAAAACCTATCCATCAATTCTGCTTGAAACTACTTCCAAGTAATAGGTTCATTAGCAACAACTATAGGTTTAATTTTATGAATATATAAAAAATGAGTTATATCTTATAATTGATAACTCACTAATTCTACCATCATATTTTTACTACACCTAATAGTCTATAGGTTCTTTCTATTTGGTCCATGAATTGATAAAGATCCATTTTTAGATCCATGCCATCGTAATTTAAGGATTTTAATTTTTGAGACTCATGCACTGTTTATAACTACTCTCTTAGAAGCAATGGAGGTTTGAGAGTTTTTCTATCCATATGAAATAATTGTAAGTAAGTTATTCTTCCTCCCCTAATCAAACCTTAAAAATTTAATTATGGCTTATTTCAAATATTTTAAATCTACCATTGATTATGGAGGCATAAATATATGTTTTCACATTCTCGAATTTTTTGTGAACCCAAATGCTTCTGTTGCATTATTTTTTTTCCCTTTTTCACTAGGGGATTGTTATTTGAGTGTTGACAATAAAAGATGGGAAGCATTCCTCTTCGATCAATATTAGCTCATTTGTGCATCTCATGACTTCCTAAATAGAAGAATTCAAAGATATGTTGTTTAGGTAGTGCAATGGCTCAAGGTATATAAAACAACAATTTCAAATATAAAAAATTTAGAAACACAATACAATACAAATTGCAATTTGGTTTACAAAGATATGTTTAATAACCTAGGTAGTATATCATTTCTATCGATAGTTATATTTTTTAATTTTACATATTATATTAACTAATAACTTTTCTAATCATTTATTAGTTTATTTTTTAAGTATAATATATAAATTAATCTTAAAATTAAAATTAAAAATATTTCATGCATTGCATTTATGCATCACCATTAATTTTAATTTTTTTTATTTTGATGAAATTGATTGAATAATGATCTAAGAGGTTTATTTTCTAAAACCTAATTGTAAAAGTGATCTATTATACTTATTATGGGCATGCTTGATTAGGTTAATGTGTTTAACAAATAAAGTGTTGGCATTTACCTTTACTAACTTGTAATGAAAAGGCTTATTAAGATTTTTTTTACATTGGCTAGATTCATTTTTTACTCTTAACTGAATTTATAGTCATTAGCTCGTTTGATTGATAGTTGCACATTTTAAGGGAATGAGAGGAAGATCTATCCTTATGCTTTTCTTTTGAATACTACTATGTACATGAGAATTAAATCCATGATAAGGGTATACTTTAACACTAATTTTATTATAGTGTTCTAAATTTCATATGAATTGCAATATTATTTTTTTTTCTTACATGTGGTATTAGAGCCATTTTATATGAATTTAGGATCTAATTTTATATATTTTTTAGCATAAGGCAATATTCTAGATACATGATATATTGAAAAATTCATTTATGTTTTCTTTATAAAATTTGATATTTTAGATTTCTTTTGCTTTAGAAACTTTTAAATATATTCATAAATTTAACTTATATTATCTTCATGAACTTTTGGATATCAAGTGGCTTTCGAGGATCAATTTTTGCTTTTACATTGTTGTTCATGTTGGTCTTGGCATTATGTAAAAGAAAGAATAGAAATGACACTAAATTATTAAATTAGAGCATAAAAGATTAGTTAGACATTAATCTCATATTGAAAGCTATATATTTGTACTATAATAAAATAGTTTCCAAAATTAGCTTCACTCTAATTGGAAAGTGTGATCTTTGCACTCCATCCTTTACTATAATCTATTAACAAGTGTTAGTTAATGGAAACACCTTAATTATCACTGTAGGGCATTAACTTTAAAATAGAAAAATGTTAACAAATGCATGTAAATGTTAAAAGGCATATAGTTTTATTAAAAAAGCATATATCTTACCGTTAATTTTAAAATTTATATTAATTTAATAACCTAGTTGCTAATTTTATATAAGAGATGTTTGGTAAATAGCTTATCAAATACCTTTTAGTTAGTTGGACTAGATTTAGTTAGTTGACTTGTGGAACCAACTAATTTGGCCATTTAATGAGTAGTTATTCTAAACAACTTTTGGCCCTGAATTAACTGAAACAAAAAATGTTAGAACTTGCAGTGTTTTGCTTTAACTGCTATGTTATAAATTTAAAAAATGACTCAATCACTCCTAATGAAATTTTATATTTCTTGAATTATCTTTCCTAAAAATACTTCACCCGGTGCTTTGCTTTTCCTTCTTTCTTTCTTTTTTCTTCATTAATTCTTCTAATTTTCGAGCAATTTGAAAAGGAAACGTTTTGGATCATGATTTATGCATTTTCCTTTCTCTCTACTTTCCCTTTCTTTCATTATTCAGGACTTATTGATATGAGTAGTTTTTGTTAATTTCTTCATTATTATTTCTTTTTTATTTTCTTATTTCTGATGCATTTGGTTTGCATTTTTTAAGTTATTCTACTAGTTTTTTGTGTATCTATTGTGGCTAAATAAAAAACTAGAATATTGCTCTTGTTGCTTCCCTTGAAGATGGCTCCCTCTTTTCCATATGCATCATCCAAATCATATATATTGATTTGCATACATTTATATGTAAACTTGATTGGTGTGGTGTGCTTTAATTATCTTAAGGAATGTCCTAGCAATGTTTTAAGTTATTAATTCTCATGCCCTTACTCTATTTGCTAAAAAGAAAATAATAAAATAAAAACCTTTTTTTGTTGCAACATAATTTTTTGTTAGTGAATTTGTTTACTATAAAAATTATATTAATTTAATTTTAAAGAAATATTTAATTTATAATAAATTATAATGATATTTTATTTACAAGAAATTTAATATAGAATTTAAAATATTAAAATAAAATAATACTTAAATAATTTATAAAATATACTTACACTCTTATTTATCATTTTATATATAAATAATTAATTATAAACAGCTGATTTTACTAAATATTTTTATTCAAATAATGAACGTAATTAGCTTATCAAATTAGCTAATATAATCAATCACTAACTAACAGTTAATTAAATCAGTTAACTGTTATAATTATCAGATAAGGTCATAAATTCACATTCTTATTTAGATTTTTTTATACAATATAATGATGAACTACTTATGCATATCAATAATTCATAATTTATTCTACAAGAGTTTCATAATTTGAATCACACATAACACCTATTTGACAAAATGCCTAAATAGGCCAACTCAAATGTATCTATTACTACAAGTATTTAGAAAAAATGTTTGCTTAACTGATTATATGTTTAAAGATATTGCATAAAAGCCATTTGTTTTATTGTTAAAGTGAACCTAACAATAGTTAATCTTTGAAAAACATGATAAAATATTAGAAATTCTTCCATTTGTCACTTCCTTATTGTCAAATATTAAAACTTATAGTACTATATGGCAAAAAAAAGGTAACAGTTTTTGTAGTTATATTCATTTTTTTTTTCATAACTAAGATTAACAATATTTAAAGTCCTTTGTGGCAAAGCATAAAGCTAATGATTTTTTTCCTTTCTTATCTTAACCATTTTATGGGTTTATGTAATTTCCTTTACCTTAAAACATAAGCCATCTTTTATATTTTAAGTTGTTCAATGGGTTTATGAAATTTCCTTTACCTTTTCATATAAACCATCTGAATTAAAGTTTTTCATTTATTATTATTGCTATTTTTACTATGATAATTATTTATTATATTTTTACATATATTTAAAATGATTTTTTAATAAAATATTTTTTTAAAACACCATTAACATGCCTACTTGTTATTGTCATTTTCTCCTTCTTTCAAAGCTAGCCATAAATAATTAAAATTACTTTTTAAATATTCTATATTGAATGAAACTTAAGATTATGGATTTTAATACAATGTGAGGCTTGTCTAATCATAATAGGTGCATGTTGTATAGCACTTTATTATAGATTGATCATATTTTGTAAATTATTAATTTTTTATATTATTATTTGAATGATAGTTCTAGGCAATTTTCTTTTAAATGCTAGATTGGTTTTTGGAAAACTTTTGGATTAATTTTGAATAATTATCACCAAAGTGAAATTAAATTTATAAGGCTTCAAGTTATGAATATTTACGAGATTAATTTTTAATTTTTTCATACAATTACCTACTCAAATGAGATTATTATGTGTTTTAATTAGAAATTGGCTTAATGAAGCATTTTTCTAGACATACTTTATTATTGAGAATTTATCTATATGAAGTAGATGAGTTTTCAATTTTAGAGTATTGTCTTGATTGGTTTCAATGGTAGGAAAATCATTACATATTATATTTTCTATCCAAAAGAAAGAATGTAATGATATTTCTTGTGCTTTTAAATGTTTTTATTTTCTGTGTCCATGAATTAACATATTGCATTTTGTTATGATATCGTATACAATTTTTTTTTGCTTTGTTAATTTATTTTTATCTCATAATAGAAATTACTTTGAGTGATTATTATCTCAAAGAGAATTTTATTATTGAAAATAAAAAATATTTTTAGTAATTATCTATTAAACTAATAGGATTCTTATTTTATACTTTTGAGATTTAATGTTAAGATAAATATTATATGGAGCATAAGGCAAAGGAAGTATTATGCATCAAGTATCTTGCTTACCAATAATTTGCTTTTAGTTTGTTTGATGGAGTACTAGTTTCTTTTTCATACATAATGTGACAAGGTGATGACATTTTGTGAAAAATTCTTATGTGAAATATCTTTAGTGATGTAGCATTGAGAGCTAAGCAATATTTTCTTCTCAACACTAACTACATGGAAATTAGTTGCCTTTGAATAGAGCTTTTTTTGTTTAATAATAATTACTATTTTTATTTTCATTTAATTGGATTTATTATACTAAATTTAAATATGATGCTATGTACCCTTTTCAATGATTGTTGTGATTATTTACTTTTTTTTTTGAGATAAATAATGTACATATTAAGCCATATAAATTTGAGATTCTATCTTGGAATACAATGTAGTTTGCCTACTAGTAGTAGAGATACATGTCGTTTAGTATCTCATTTTATATTAATCATTTTATTTAGTTATTTTTAATGAAATTTGCATTTTATCACAACTAAGGAGTTATGATTGACGAACTCATTCTTACTTTGAACCACTATTAACATATTTGAAAAAAGCATTTAAACAAGTATAATAAAACTTATTTATTATAAAAGGATATAATATCATGAGAAATGTCCCTTTCATGAAACTTTTAGATATCTTGCATGTAATTATCATATAGTACAATAATATCTTGCACTTAAACAAGTATAATAAGACTTATTTATTATAAAAAAGATATAATATCATGAGATATGTCCCTTTCATGAAACTTCTAGATATCTTGCATGTAATTATCATATAGTATAATAATATAAGATATTGGGATGTTTAGTATCATGCCTTAAAAGAAATTAATTTAATTTATTTGATTGAAAAATTTATTCATTTTCGTAATGATCTCCTTTTAATGGTCGCATTAATTTTATAAATTTATATTTTGAATCTCATTGTATTTTGAATTGCATAAATTTAAGATGCATTTATGTGCAAAAGGATCAAAATTAAGGCAATTTTGGATGTAACAATTTTCTGATTTTGTGATCATTTGATATGTTATTATATATTGAAATTGCTCACATGTTATATATGCCTATAAAGATCATTACTTTGAACAGTTTTTATATCCTAGGTCTTTTGAGAAAATTGATAGATTGTTATAGATAATTATTACTAAAGTGAGGTTATTTATATTAATTCATAAAGTTTTTGAATTATATCATACAAGATTGGTTTATGATTATTGTGTGGAATTGCTTGTCTAAAGGGAGTTGTTGTGCATTTTAATATGGGATGTGATACAAGTTTTTATAATTGCTTTGGTATTAAAAATATGTCTTCCTAAAAAAGACATGTTTTCAATGCTAAGGTATTATCTTCGTTAAATTTATGATTTAGAAGGTATTTTACATGCTATATTTTCATCCTAAAGGAAATATTATAGTGATGTACATTACTTTTATATCCATAAACTAAGAGTTACATTATTACTTTCAATATTGTTTCTTTTGCTTGTGTGGTAAAATTGCTACATCTTTGATTAAATAATTACTTTCAAGATGTAATTGAAACATGCTTGATTACTTTGGTTATAAGGTTAAACTGATTTAGAGGGTTTATCTTGCTAAAGGGAATATTCTCTTGGATATTAGGTTATCCTCTATATGACTAAGTTAATATATTTTAGAGAGAATTTAATACATACTATATATTTTGTGCAAAGAAAAATTTATAATTATGTATTGGGAACTTAATACATACATTAGGTTTTCCTTTCTTATTTATTATATGTTGTTAGATACTTTATACAACTAATTTTATCTTTTTTAAAGTTTATAGAGTAATTAAATGAATTAATTTTAAAAATGATATATACTAATGTGCAACTATAGTTATATATTAATTTATTGAATTTTATATTGTTGTATGGCATTATGGCACAATAATACTCAAATATGATATTTTTTTCTCTTTTCCATTTTTATAGTGAAATTATATACATTATTCATTTAAAAAATCATATTTGATAAATAAATTATTTGATCAATTGGTAAAAATAAATTTATGATTGTTTGATTATCAATAATGTTATTAATATTATAATTTTTTAAATATGATGAATTACTTGATAATGTTTAATTTATATTTTGAAATAGTACATAGATTTTAATAAGTTCATCAAATCTTGATATTAGTGGGAATTTGGTCTAATATTATGAAATTTTGTTTGTAGTGTAAAATGCAATTCTTATGTTTTAGAGCTTATTTTTGATAAAGATCATTTGATATCTTTAAAATTACTTTACTTTGCAAAGTGTATTATAGATATCAAAGTTTGCTTATATAGTTTAATTTGTAATAAGTTATATGTTATTACATACATTTACTTATTAACAAAATAAAGAGGTGAAATTTTCAATAAATCTTCTTATATATATATATATATATATATATATATATATATATATATATATATATATATATATATTTTGATTTTGAAGTACTTTTTTAATCAAGCATATTTTCTACTAACAATAGTAAATTTAATATAAGCTTGTGTGCTCCTAAGCATAATATAAAATAACTTATAAAGTTCTTAATATATGTATTGTAAATCCATTTATTTTTAAAATTTTTATGAGATGCTCTATATTAACTAGTGTGTATATTAGTGTTTATTGCTATCATTAGAGTTCTACATATTATTATAAGTCAAATTTAAGATTTTTATTCATTGTTTGAGTGATCTTTAGAAATATGTTATAAAAATTCTCTTGTTAAATCAACTTGACGTTAATCTTGGTATTAATCTTCTTAAATTGTGTAAAATGCTTGTTAAAGATATCAAAGTTAATTATATAACTAATTTTTCTTAACTTAATGATTTATTTTATTTAGATTATTTTGCTAGTTTTAAATGATTTTAGAAATTATAATTTTACATATCATTGAGATATATAGATATATATATATATATGAAATTAAATGTTGATTTTTCCTAAACTAAGGTTCTTATCTTTATAAGATGTTTTATAAGCCTATTAAGATATGGGTATTCAATTTTATTTTCTTATAATATGCTTGGTAGTGGAAATTTTATATTATATATTATAGAATATTTATCTCAATTGATAATCATAATATATTTATTAGTATACAAGATACATGTTATATGTTATTTCACAATTTGCAAATCTTTATCATATTTGTTCTTAATCATATTGGTACATTTATTTGCATTTAATTATGCAATTTATGATTTCTTTATTAATACATATATCTCCCTATTGTGAAATGTATTAATTATTGTAATTATAAGGATTAAGAGTTAGTATTAATTGTTAACTTTTGAATTTGTATATATGGTCTTTTATGGATACTATATTGGCATAATGAGACTTGCTTTGATAAAAATTAGGTATTAGTGTACTATGTTATTTTATATGATACCTTATCAAAACTAAGATTTGGTTTCAATTATTAGTTTCATAGTTATATATTCATTTCTTAATTCACATCATCTTTAAATTTTGATATATTTTGATAGTATATTTATAAGGATTAGGATTTGGTGTTAGTTATTAATACTTGAATTATATATCCATCTCTTAGTTGACACCATTTTAAAAGTTAGATATGTTCTGGTGATAGATTTATGAGGACTAAGATTTAATATCAGTTGCTAGTACCTATGTTTAATGTTTGTCTTTTAATTGACACTATTTTGAAATTTTGATACAATTAACTTTATTATTGTTCAAAGATTTTTTTGTTTTATTATTGAGTTTCTTATAGATAAATTGCTAAGGATTGACTTGAAAAATAACATATTTTTTTTAGATCACAGTTTTAATGCCATTGTTCTTGCTACACTTTCACATTAATGTCTCATGTTCAAGTAGTTGATAATATAAATAACCATAAAAGGCCTTGTATTGATAATAATGCAATTATTGTCATGATTTGATAATGTTGATTGCTTTAGTATGAATTGTGTTTTAAGTATCATCTCTTGGATGACATGTTTTCAAAATTATGATTACATATTCTAAATTTTATGTTTAGCATGAGAGTTTTTTTCATATAAAATATTTTAAAAATAAATTTTTTATAATTTAAATTGCTTAAATAGGAGAATATTCAAATTTTTGTGGGTTATAATTAATTGAAAATGTTTTGACTTTCATAAAATTAGTTGTATAATTATCCAAGAGGTTTATTTTCTAGAGCCCAATCTTAAAAGTGGTCTATTATACTTATTATGAACTCTTGTATACTTGATTGAGTTAATGTATTTGGCAGGTAAAATATGAGCCTGTAACTTTAGTAGCCTATAATGGAAAAAAATTTTAGGGTTTTATTTACATCGGTTAAGTCCCCTTTCTACTCCTAACCTTATTTTATTCATTGACTTGTCTTATTAAAAGCTGCAAACTCCATAAGAAGGATTGAAAGATCTATACCTATAATATTTTAATATTTTTTTGACATTGCACATGTGTTAACCTAATTTTTTTTAATTTTCATGCAAGATATTAAACTTATTTTCTAAAAATTTATATAAAGAAAAAATTATGTAACATTAAACAAAATCATATAAATCATTAAGAACTATAATACATAGATTATTCATATTTCTATAAAAAATAAGTTACAATGAAAATCTATAAATTTGCAAAAAAAATATTTCAATAAAGGTGTTAAGTATGTAGATATGCACCTCTTTTTAAATATGTATAAAAGTTTTATTATTAAAACTAAGGTTAATGATCAAATGAATAATAGGAGCTAATTTTAATGTAATTCTTCTTTTGGTGTAATACAAAAGAGTGCAAGTAATATTTAAAAAAAAAAGAAATTATAGTTAGACACAAACTAAAAAAATATTTAGTGAATCATGTAAGCTCTTTATTTCATATATATATATATATATATATATATATAAAAGAAGTCAAACTACAAAATGTTAATTCCCTTTTTTTCCCCTTAATTTCACAAGAATATTTGATCTTTCAACCTTAAATTTGAATCTTTATTTCTTTTATAGAGTTTTTTTTCCATGATTCCCATGGAGTAACTATGATATTTATTCTCTCATTTATAAATATTGTAACTATTATATCCCTCAAATTTCATAATTAGTATTATTAATTTTTTAATTTTACTTTTGTTATAATTATCTATCCCTTACTTCACATGTAATATTAAAATAAATGGTAAAAAATAATATAATTAAAAAAATTATATATTTGACATTACGAAGGTGTTATTTAACAATCAATTTTAATATTTTTTATTTATTTTAATATTTTAAGTGAATGATGGGATGAATAATATTAATTATAAAATTTGAGGGATGTAATAGTTACTACTTTTATAAGTGGAAGACTAAATATTGTGTTTACTCTAGTAATTAGGATAGATTGATCTCTTAAAATTTTCTACATTGTTTTTGCTAAGTTTTTATCCAACACATATAAGTTTACAACATTTATTTATACAAAAAATGCTCCACCATCACATTTCACAATTTATAAAGAATTATCTAACCTTCACAATTGAATTTCTCATTTTTTCCTCTTATGGAACTGAAGGGTCCTCAAATATGGATCATTATGTTACAAATAAATGCAAAATTTTCACAATCCCATGCCCATCTTGAAAATTAAAACCAATAATTTAAATTTTTTATATTCTCACATCTTATCAACGACTTTTACTCCTATATTCCCTCTTGATTTCACTAGACTAGTTAAAATTAACTCACCAAATAAGTAAAAAATGTATATTGTGCTAGTCCTAAGTCGAACTACTTTTTTTATCAAGTTAAACTAAATCAAATTGATGTGGTACCAATATTAATATCAACCTTAATTCCAAGTCAATTTTTATTAGACAACTTGTTATTCTTTATTATAATTATTACTTCACTTGTTTGTTAATTACTAATTTTATATCATTAATTAATCAAAATCAATTATAGTTGCTAACATTACTACTATTATTATTATCATTTAAAATTTAATATTATTATTCATTATTATTTGCGCATATAAATAAAATAGTAAGAAAATAAATCATGGCATAACAATTTTAAATATGAAAAACCCCTAATTAAAGGTATAAAAATCATAAGACCTAATCCAAAAAAAAATCTTACTATTAATTAAAATAGGTATGAATCTTTACTTAACTAAATTCATAATATATATATATATATATATATATATATATATATATATATATATATATATATATATATGAATATATGATTATTTTATTGTAAGTGTAATAGTTTATTACTCCCATCAATATATTTTTTAGTTTTAATAATTATTTTATGTATGTTTAGTAAGAATAATAATAATAATTACTTTATGAAATTATTTTTAATTAATTTTTAGGTTTTTTTATAATTATATTAATATCACATAATATTCACTATTTTTTATTTTTAATATGATTATTTTATTAATAACTTCATATATATATTTTAACAATATCATATATGTAAACTTATTAATTTGAATACTAGATATTTTTTAATTTTAATGTAATTATTTATTTTAATAATTAATGTAATATAAATTGACAATATTTATTATATAAACTCATACCTATAATTTTAATATTATTATGCATATTAAAATATAGTTTTAATATATTAAAATTATAACTCTAATACACACAGACACACACACACTTTAATAAATTAATTATTCTTAATTACTTATATTACAAGAGTAATGGGATAATCTAATTAGCTAATACTTACTAGTTTTAATCATAAGTCTAGCAAAATTATACTAAAATCATGCTAATCCATTACACTTGACTCATTTTCACATCTCTAGATTCTACTATGGTCCCTATACTTCTAATAAACTATATGAGGTCCTTCATAGTGTAACTTTTATGTACCATTTCTTTGTCAATATTGTTAGTTCCAATATCAATATCATGTTATTGGTCATGTTTGAGAAATTGAAATAGTCCCATATGTGCAATTCAAAATTATTGTTAAATTTTTATTTAATTTAATTATCATAATATTCTAAAACTTTGGCTAACTATATTTATTTATATTAAAAAATTTTAAGTGATATATCATTTATAAGTAACTTATTTGTGTCAAAAAGTGGTAAGCAAAAATTAGCATAATTTGAGGTGAATAAAGATAGAATTTATAAATTTGTAGTTGTGTAAATTTATTTCATATTTATTGCAGTGTTGGATGCAAAAATGATGAAAGAAACAATACCAAGAAAAAATAAATAAAATGATATAACCTATTAATTATTTTGACATGATAATATTGATAAATTTAATATCTCTTTCCATGTATTATCTACGAGTCATCCATAGTCTATTTAAAATATTAGTAGATAAAATTGTATAAATAAGTCAACTATGAACTAACCATTAATAGTACAATCCAAATGCATTGAAATCAATTTGTTTGTCATATTAAGTTAACAGTTATTTTGCATTGCAAACAAGCTAAAATTACTTTACTATTAGTAAAAATAATTACATATTTAACTAAAATTATAATTTCATTCACTTTGAATTTACATCGACTCTTAACACTTAAAAATGTTTTCCATCAAGGTTTATTTGTTTGAAAGTTCAAGCTTTTAAAAGGATGAGTATTTCCTCTATTAGATCACTAATTTTACTTTGGTGAATAAAAAATTGTTGATAGATTGAGCACCCTATAGAATTGCTTTCATTGTAAATGAAGTAATGGTTGCATTGAAACAACATTAGGCATTTATATTTAGGGAAGTTTTTTTTTTTATGTATGACCAAACTTAATTTTGTGATTCATTTCAAAAATATGATTAATATTCTTTATTGGAATCACTAATCTTGTATCTGAAACTAAATTTTATGAGTCAAAAGAAATTTTGCAATAAATGAAATAGTAATTATATTCAAAGGATAGGAAATACTTTCACATTTTGGAAAGAATGTCTTATGTTTGACCAAATTTAAAATTTTGTTTATTTTTGCAAAATGTACTGCTATATTGGCACAAGTTTAGAAAAAGTTAGCAAATTTAAAAACATTGCAACTTTTTAAACCAAATAATCTTGTTTATTGAAATAAAACTAATGGTAACTTTAACTATTCTTAGTAAATTTTACACTTATTTTTTTTATCAAATGCCTTAAAAAAGTTATTAGAACATATATCTTTGGGATTGATATTAAGATGAAAAGTAACATATAGAATATCAATCCTTCTTTAAAACCTATATTATACAATGTTTCTAATACAAGTGTTCTAAACCCTAAGCTAGGCTAATCAAATGTTACATGTTTTTCGAATTGTAGTCTATTTAATTTTAAAATAGTTATTTTACATTTTTTTAAGATTTCAATTTAGAAGCAAAACTCTATAGCTTATTTTGCAATTTAGATTTATTTTATGATATTAATATACACCTTTATTTTATTTGTCATACATCATTTCAAGTATGCTTACATGTCAAATGTTCTTAAATTAATGCATGGATAATTGAAGTCATCCATTGTATTTGTTGGCTTTGGCAACCTACACTCAAGAGAGGAGTGAATTTGGTATTTTTAAAATTTTTCTTATTTTTCAAACTCTTTTTGGAAACCTTTTGAAATTGGGAAGTCATGAGAATAATTTTGATCTAAACACTTCCAAGAAAGCTTTATGAATATGTTTGCACTTAAGATATAATAATTCAATTCACTTATGTAAAGAAACTCATTTAATTATGCATAAATAACAATCAAGAAGCCAATGCATAAATTGAGTTCTTTTTCAACTATTGAACCAACAAGATCAATATTGAAGAACAATTCATTTAACTAGTTCATCAACTATACATAGATAAAATAATCAAGAAGCATGTGCATGGATATATAACTCTTCTAAGTATATAATCATCCAAGCAACAAGATTAATATTGGAGCATAATATATCAATTAATAACAGTAGCAAAACAGAACATAAACCAGTAAAAATAAAGCAAGTGCAAAAAGATAAAGAGATAAAGTAGAGAGATTCAAACAAAAGGATTTATAGTAGTTCCTCCCTTGGATGCCCCCACCAAGGTGTACATCCACTCTTTAAGCTCTCCAAGCTTGTGTTAATCTACTATCCCTTCAAGTTTCAATTGACACTTGAAGAAGCTTTACAACCCTTGCTCTTCCTAGAGCAAAAACTCTTTTATAAGGGATACCTCACTCTTTATAATTAGGAAATGATATATGATGAAGAACAATTCGTACAAACTCTCTTAAAGAGTGGATAATATAAATGAAGCACTTAGAATAGAAGAATTTCAGAAATTAAAGCTTAAATCATGATTTAGATGAAGAAAGATGTAAAATGATGTTTTCAAGTGAAGTTCAGGCTCTCTCTACATTGTATTTCGTGTTTCTTAGCTTATATATGAAGCCCATAGAGTATTATAGCCATTTGGGGTTATTAGGAATTAAAACTAGCCATTATTTATGCACCATAATAGCTAGAATTCATTGGTGAATCGATTCAGGACATTTAGGGTCTTTCTGGATGTTTAGAATCGATTGGCTAATCGATTCACTCAGATAAAAATGCAGAATCAACTTTAAAAGGTCATAACTTCTTCATTTTAAGTCTGTTTTAAGTAAATGACCTATCGTTGGAAAGATAATTGAGTCTACTTTCAAATGGAATTAGTTTCATACTTATATCTAATGTCATTTTTGAGATATGTTCAAAAAAATAGCAAAGATAAAAAATAGTAAATCTGTGAAAATCTAATTTTGAGACTCAACTTGTAAAATTCATAAATCTTTCATATCTTAGTAATTTTATGCAAATGACTTATAAATTGAAAGTTATTTGAGTATATTTTCAAATAAAAATAATTTCATGCTCAGATCATTTGTATTTTTCAAGATATGATTAAAACAATGAGCACACTTCAGAAAAGATCATATTGTAGAAAACTCATTCCTAGACTCAACTTGGCAAAATCATATCTCTTTCATATATTGATCATTTTAAGAAAATTATACATCCATGAAAAGCTATTTGAGTCTATTTTCATATGGAAGAGGTTTGAAAATTAAATCACAAGTATTTTATGAGATATGATTAAAAGAATAAGCAAAGGTTAATAGTGAAAAGATCAAAATCTCATATCTCATTGGTTTTTAAAATGTCTCCATAGGTTGTCTTGTAAAAATGTGATTGTGGGATATCTTTTAAAATATTTTGATCAAGCTAAGAATATGAAAGTATGTTTGAGCTCTTTATCATGAAATACTCTATTTTACAAGAAAGTTTAAGCCTTAAGATGAGAAACTATACTAATCAAGTCCTTGGCCTTTTTCTTGATGCTTCCAAGCTTTCAAAGACTTTAGTCTTCTCAATTTTCAATACTTGGATCACATCTCCTTTCTTGTCTCTCTTCCTTATTCTAGAGTTGAGCACAATATGATTTTCCATTTTCTTGTTTCAATACTCACTTTTCTTTATCTTAGACTTTCCTATATACAAGTCTATAAACTTTGCAAACTAAATAGTTAGTTCAATTCTAATATATCAAGATATTGATGTATGATTCATATAAAATAAATTAGCATAAGAACAAGCATAATCATCCTTTCATATATCTTGATTAATCATATTCTTAGTAATATTTATCTACAATATAGCTCTTTTTAGCATATAATCAAGCATTGCTATTTCAACCTTAGTATAACATGTTTATTAAAGATTTTATAACATTTTAGTACAAAGACATGCAATTTTATTATAATATTCATTTATCATCATGCATATATAAGGACATGTATAGTCATTATATCATGTATATACATCAACCATAATATAGTATGTCTATTAAAGCTTATACAATATATCACTTTACCATAAGACATACAATGCTATTGTAATATTTATTTGTCATTATCAAAACTCATCACATAAAGCCTTAAGACTAATAGTATCATTTTTAGGGAAGTGATAACATTCTTCTCTCATAGTGATTATATTTTGTTGTTGTTCATTTTATATAAAAAAAGATTTGAATAATGGTTAAAATGTAAAGAACAATAATCATTTGTTCAAAATCATAATCTCCATTCACATAATACAAGTAATATCCCAAAACACAATTGAGTATTACACATATTTATTTATGCTCTATATTTCAAAGTTTTTTAAGCTTCCATGATCCTATCTTAGTTCAGAAGTTAATACTACATGATTCATAGAAAATAGAATGTTAGAATTTAAAATTGATAACATAATATTTTCGATAATTGAACTTAAAATAGGTAGTGTTAGTTCTAAGACAATATATGATTGAAACCTTTTATTGCTATAATAATTTGTAAAAGTATTTCTTATTCAAGCTTACATATCTTATAAAAATTTCATTGAATTGTACCTATGTGTTGTAGTCCACATTTAAGTCAACCAAAAACTTAAGGTCAATTTTGTAAAATCCAGGCATTTGTTTGACCTTATCATTGTTGACACCAATATAAGGTGCAATCTTTTTAAAACATTGACATACATCTCTATGAATCTGTGTTGTATCTGCTAATTTATATAATGTCACCACTCCATTGCAGCATGCAATACATGGTTGATCTGGGCCTTGACCAATTAAGAAAGTTTGACACGACATCAAATCTATAATTGCCTCAAAGCTAGAAAAGGTTATAATTTTGTTTAAACCCAACGCTATTATTATTAACAAACTTAGATCCATTAAAAACATGAAAAAAGTCTTTAAATTCTTAACTTCCATTTTCAAAACTAAACTCTAGCTATTTTCTACTAATGAATTGGACTTATACTTGATAATGAGAGAGAGATACCTTTTTACATCTAAAATGCTCCAAGTAATTTTTAGAACTTCTTTGGATTCACCTTGGAAGCTACTTTAAATTGTTAAATTTTTCAATGATAGATAACAAAAATTATAGTATATCCATTACTATTTTCACCTATCCATATCCATCTATTTAAACTTTTTAAGTAAGTTAGTTGGATAAATGATTGAACCTATCAAAAAGGTTCTTACCTATGGATAAATGATTATCCATCTATAATTTAAATCAAATTTGGATAGATTGATCACTCAAACTTCCTATATTGCTTTTACAAAGTTTTTATCCATCAAATATAATTTTACAACATTTATTTATACAAAATATGGCCCTCCATCATATTTCATAATTTATAAAGAATTACATAACCTGTACAATTAAATTTCTCCTTTTTTTCTCTTTATGAAACATCCCTAAATATGGATCATTATGGCACAAACACATGCAAAATTTTCACAATCCTTTGTCCATCTTAAAAATCAATACTTATAATTTACAATTTTTATATTCTCACATCTTATTAATGACTTTTATTCCTACATTCCCTTATAAAAATATCTTGACCTCACTAAATCTGAAAAAAATGGTTAACTTAATGAGTAAAAATTGTACATCATAGTTGAATTACTTTTACACTAAGTCGAGTTAGATCGAATTGATGCAATATCAATACCAATCCGAATCTCAAGTCGACTTTTAACATACCACTCTAGGAGGGTTCTACAACTCCTTATGCTTTATTATAATTATTACTTCACTTATTTGCCTATTGCTAATTTTACATTATTAATTAATCATAATTAATTTTTATTGCTAAGATTACTATTAATATTATTATTATTTAAAATTAAATTTTTATTCATTTTTATTATTGCATATAAAATAAATTAAGGTACAATAATTTTTAATATGAGAAAACTTTAATTAGAGGTGTAAAAATCACAAGACTTAATCCAAATTTATTATTATTATTAATTAAAATAGATACAAATATTTGTTTAACTAAATTCACAATATATATATATATATATATGATTTTTTTACTATAATTGTAATAATTTATTACTTTAATTAATATATTTTTAGTTATAGTAATTATTTTATATATATTTAGTAATAATAATTACTTTTTATTAATTTTTTGGCTTTATGATAATTATTTGAATCTCACATAATACTTATTATTTTTTTAATAACTTTGTGTGTGTGTATACATTAATAGCATCATATATATATATATATATATATATATATATATATATATATATATATATATATATATAAGCCTATTAATTAGAATACTAAATATTTTTAATTTCAATATAATTATTTATTAAATAATTAAAGCAATATATATTAGCAATATTTATTATATTAATTTATTAATTTTTACATTAAAATTATTTAATATTATTCATTCCTATAATTTTAATATTATTGTATATATTATATTATAGTTTTAATATTTGAAAATTATAACTTTAATATATATATATATATATATATATATATATATATATATATATATATATATATATATATATATATATATATATATATAGACACACACACACACACACATATACACACACATATATATATATACTTTAATAAATTTATTATTTACTTATATAACGAGGCTAATTAACAGAATGAACTAATTATCTGATTGATTAACACTTATAATTACTAGTCCTTTATCAAGTTAGGTTATCTTCTCTTGGTCCTTTACTAGATTAGGTCTATGTTAATGATTTCCATGCTAATTTCAATTTGAAATAAGGTAAAATTATACTAGATCCATACCAATCCATTAGACCCAATCTACTTTGACATTTCTTAAATCTATTATGGTCTCTATACTCATAATAGACAATATAAGGTTCTTTATATAAGAGTGCTTAATAGATGGGCTAAGTTAGATTAAGCCACAATTTGCATGAGCCTAATTCATTTAAGCCCATTTTTAAACAGGCCCATTTCCACAAGTTTGCTAAAGCAACCTACTTTTTTTTTTTTATAAAATTTTAATTTATAATTCACCTTTTATTATTTATTATATATATTATTTTATTTTTATATCCATAAATTTTATTTTCATATCTTTATATTTATTAATTTTATTATTAATTTTTATTTTTTATATCTAATTATTTTAAGTATTTGTGTTTTATTTTTTAACATTTGAATTGTGTTTAATATTAAATTATAAAGTAAAAATAATTAATAAATTATTATTTTTAAATATAAATGTTATTTAATTATTAAATATAAAAAAATTTAAAAAATAATTTAGACCAGTTAGGTTAGTGGACTAACTTGGTTCATTTAGGATCGGTCTGTTTTGGCTTTCAACTTACGAGCCAACTCCATTTAGACTTTTTTTTTAGTAGGCTTGATTTTTTTGGTTCAATCAAAAAAAAGTTTGCAAGTTAATCCATTTGGCCCATGGGTTTCAAGCTCGTTAAGTATCCCTATCTTTATTGTGTTACTTTTGTGTATCATTTCTTTATCATATTATTGGTTCTAATATATGTGTCATATTATTGGTCACACATGAGAAATTTGAATAATCCCATATGTGCAATTCAAAATTGTTGTTAAATTTTTTGTTTAATTTAATTATCATAATTTTCTAAAAGCTTGGCTAACTATATTGAATCATACTAAAAAACTTGAAGTGAAATGTCATTCACGAATGACCTATTTGTATCAACAAGTGGTGAACATAAATTAGCTTATTATGAGGTGAATGAAATTAGCATTTATAAAATTTTAGTCGTGAAAAATTGTTTTATATTTTTGGAGGTGGTGAAGGCAGAAATGATGTAAGAAATAATGACATGAAAAAACAAAAAAAAAATGATACAACCCACTAATTGTGCTAACATGGTAATATGGATAGGTTAAATATCTCTTTGGATGTATTGTCTACAGGTTATCCATTATCCATTTAAAATATTCATAGGTAAGAATTGTATAAATAAGTCAATTATGAACCAATCACTAATAGGTCAATACAAATGGATCAAAATTGATTTATTTGCCACATTAAGTCAATAGTCATTGTGCATTGCAAATAAGCTAAAATTACTTTACTTTTGGTAAAAATAATTATACATTTAACCAAAATTACAATTTGATTCACTTTGAATTTACACTAACTCTTGATGCTAAAGTCGAGAGCCTTTTACTCAAGTGGCATCCGATGTTCCTTGAAGACTTTGTGCCTTCCGTTGCATCCAGGGTTCAAAGCCTGGTCCTCGTGTGTGTGTGCGTCGAGTGGTTTAACCACTCTTATAATTTACCAAAAAAAAACTCTTGATGCTAAAAAATATTTTCCATTGAAGGTCATTTATTTGAAAGTTCAAGCTTTTAAAAGGGTGAGCATTACCCTTATTAAATCGCCAATTTTGCTTTGATGAATAAAAATTTGCTATCTATTGTAGAAAACATTTAACTTCTTGATAGATAGAGCTTCCTATAAAGTTGTTTTTGTCATAAATGAAATAATAGCTGCATTAAAACCACTTTCAGCATTTACATTTTGAAAAGCTCTTTTTATGCATCGTCAAACTTACTTTTGTCATTCATTTCAAACATATGATTAATGTTCTTTATTGCAATCGCTTTATAAGTTAATCTAGTATTTGAAATTGAATTTTGTGAGTAAAAAAATATTTTGCAATAAATGAAATAGTAATTATATTCAAAGACTAAGAAATACTTTCACATTTTGAAAAGCATGTGTTATGTTTGATTAAATTTTAAATTTTGTTTATTTTTACAAGATATACTACTATACTGGCATTTGTTGAGGAAAAGTTGATAAATTTAAAAACATAGCAGCTTTTTAAACTTAATAATCTTGATTATTGAAATAAAAATAATGGTAACTTTAATTGTTCTTGGTAAATTTTACACTTCCTTTTTTATCAAATGCCTTAGAAAAGTTATCAGAACATATATCTTTTGAATTGATATTAAGATGAAAAGTTACATATAGAATATCAATCCTTCTTTAAAAGTCATATTATACAATGTTTTTAATACAAGGATTCTAACCTCTAGGCTAGGCTAATTAAGTGTTACATGTTTTTTGAATTTTAGTCTATTTAATTTTAAAATAATTATTTTACATTTTTTTAAGATTTCAATTTAGAAGCAAAGCTCTATGACTTGTTTTACAATTCAGATTTATTTTATGATATTTATAGACACCTTTATTTATTTGTCATTCATCATTTCAAGTATGCTTGCATGTTAAATGTTCTTAAATTAGTGCATGGATAATTAAAGTCATCCACAATATCATTTTCGGGGAAGTGGTAACATTCTTTTCTTATAGTGATTATATTTTGTTATTATTCATTTTATATGAAAAATGATATGAATAGTTATCCTTAAAATGTAAAGAACAATAATCATTTGTCCAAAATCATAATTTACTTTTAGATAATTCAAGTAATATCTCCAAACACAATTGAGCATTACACACATGTATTGGTTCTCTATATTTCAAAGTCTTTTAAGCCTTGATGATCTTATCTTGGTTCAAATGTTAATATTGCATGATTCACAAAAATAAAATCTTAGAATTTAAAATTAATAACATAATATTTTCCACAATTGAACTTAAAATGAGAAGTGTTAATCCTAGGATAACACATAATTGAAACCTTTTATTGCCATAGTAATTTGCCAAGTATTTTTTATTCAAGCTCACATATCTTAGAGAAATTTCATTGAATTGTACTTACATGTTATTGGGAAACTTAGGGTTAATTTTGCAAAATCTCAATATTTGTTTAATCTTATCATTTCAATGGATTTGTAAAGCATCCGTTGATTTATACAATGTCACCACTCCATTGTAACGAGTAATAAATGGTTGATCTAAGTGTTGACTAGTTAAGAAAGCTTAACATAGCATCAAATCTATAATTTCCTTAAAGCAAGAAAGGGCTTTAACTTTGTTTGAACCTAACACTATTATCAATAAACTTAAACCCATAAAAAATATGAAATTTTTTTTTTATATTCTTAACCTCTATTTTTAGTTATGGATAGGTCATTAAACTATGGTTATTTTTTACTAATGAATTGAATCTATGCTTGACAATGAAAGGGAGGCTCCTTTTTTATGGATAAAATGTTCTAAGTATTTTTTATTCAGTTTTTAGAACTTGTTTAAATTCACTTTGGAAACTATTTTAGATTGTTAAATTTTCCTATGACAGTTAACAAAAAATATGGCAATTGTGATTTATATCCACCATGATTTTTACTTATCCATATCCATCCATTTAAACTTTTTAAGTAAGTTAGTTGGATAAATTATTGAACATACCAAAAAGACTCTTATCCATGGATAAACAATTATCCATTTATAATTTAAATCAAATTTGGATAGACTGATCATTCAAACTTCCTATATTATTTTTGCTAAGTTTTTATCCACCATATATAAGTTTACAACATTTATTTATAAAAAAAAAATGACTTATCTTCACATTTCATAATTTATAAAGAATTACCTGACCTATATAATTGAATTTTTTCTTTTTTTCCTTTCTTTTGTTTAGCTGAAAGGTCTATAAATATGTATCATTATGGTATGAATATGCTTAAAATTTTCTTAGTCTTATAACTATCTCGAAAATCAACATTAGGAATTTATAGGTTTTATATTCTCACATCTTATTAGTGACTTTTACTCTTATGTTCCCTTATAAAAATATCTTGATTCCATTGAACTTGTGAAAACAAGGTAATCTAATAGGCAAAAATTGTATATTGTTTCAGTCATAAGTTAAGATATTTTTTCATCATGTTGGCCTAGATTGGATGGCCACAATTTTAATCTAAATCCCAGATTGACTTTTAGCAAATGATTTTGAAAGGATTCTATAATTCATTTTTCTTTGCTATTGTCATTACTTACTTGTTTGTTTGTTACTAATTTCACATTATTAATTAATCAAAAGTTAATTATTATTGTTAAGGTTTTTATCATTAAAAATAATATTTTATTATTGTTATCATCATTATCATCATATAAAATTTAATATTGTTATTCCTTGTTATTATTAGATATTATTAAAATACTAAGAAATAAATTAAGACACAATAATTTTTAATTTGAAAAATTCCTAATTAGAGGTGTAAAAATTAAAGGACCTAATCCAAAAAATATTTACCATTGATTTACTTGGTTACAAATATTTATTAACTAAATTCACAATATATATGAATATATTATTATTATGTTGTAATTGTAATAATTTATTCCTCTAATTAATATATTTTTTTGGTTTTATTAATTATTTTCTATATTTTTGGAAATGATAATTACTTTGTGTAATTATTTTTTATTAATTTTTAGGCTTTATGATAATAATCCTGATCTTATATAATATTTATTATTTTTAATTTTAATATGATTTTTTGAATAACTTGGTTTAATATATGTTAATAATGACATATATATAAGCTCATTAATTTTAATACTAAATATTTTTTAATTTTAATGTAATTATTTATTTTAATAATTTATGTAATATATGTCAACAATATTTAATTTATAAATTCATTAATGTTAACATTAAAATTATTTAGTATAACTTGGATATATAATTTTATTATTATTATAAATATTAAAGTTTAGTTTTAATATATTAAAATTATAACTTTAATGCACACACACTCTTTAATAACTTAATTATTTTTTTCTAATATTCAAAGACTAATGAGATAATTTAATAATTTGATAAATTAACCTTTGCCAGTACTAATCTTTTATAAGATTAGGCTTTTAGCTCTTAATCCCTTATTAGATCAGGCTTTTGTCAATATTTTATGTGTCAATTCCAATCCTAAGCCTTGTAAAACTACACCAAACCGATGATAATGTGTTAAACCTAAGCCATTTTGACATTTCTAGATTCTATTATAGTTCTTATACTCATAATAAATAACTAGTATTTGTTTCATATGTTCGCATGGGTATTTTTTGTGTTATTATAATTAAAAATAATGAAAAATGAATATACAATGGAGAAAGGGAATGGCTGTAAATGCTTTTGAATCAAGTTTGTAATATTCAATTTCTTATCATATTTACAACTTTATGAATAATATCTTTACAAAATAAATTTTGACAAAATAATAGAAAAATTACCAAGTATAGAAGTGTAATACAACTAAATTAATTATGCAAGAGATATCACAAAAATTTTAAATTCAGAAACTACTATGAAATAAAAGTTGTAGATGAGAAGAAATAATGTTAAAATTTTTTAAATATGATAATGATAAAATTTATTATCAAAATCTAAATCTTTCATGTTCAATCATTAAGAACAATATACTAGATGTAAAAGCATTAAGGGTGTAAATTGGTTAGACTTTGTCTTAAATAAGTGAAGCTTATTTTTTAAAGTATTAGCATAAGCCTAAATTATTAGCTTATATAAGGCTAAAACTCAAGCTCAGCTTGAATTATTAAAAAAGTCTAACATAGCCGATAAGTTTATTTAAAAGTCTATTTATATAGATAGGTTTTAAATTTATCAATAGATTAAAATTAGGCAGGTACCATTTGTTGTAATTTATTACAGTAAGGTACCACATGCCCATTTTATTTTGTTTAAGTTCACCTATGAATGGTAATTTACTAGAAAGCTTAGAAGACAAAATAATACACTCAAAATGTGTTTTGAGAAGAATAAAAACACTAAAACGAAAACCTCTGTTGTCACATATTAAAATTAGAGAATTATTAGTTTTACAAAAATAAAATAACTAAAATTTATAAAAATTAAAATTAATTTTTTTTAATTTTATAAAAATTAAATTAATATAAAATTTTAATTATAAATAAAATTAATAAATTAATTTTTTATGTATTAAAATAAATTTTTAGTTAAGATAAAAATAAAAATAAATAAGAACTTGGAAGCATAGAACTTTACATAAAATTGTAGAATGATTTCTTTCTTTTGCTTTTTTTTTTAAAATAATTATCTTGGATGAATTATTATTTGTAGATTAAATAGTAATATATTATTGTTTGGACAATAACATGTCACTGTTTAAAGACCAAATAGTAACATACTATTATTTGATAATTTGGTTATTAATAAGTCTTAATTTATCTTTTTATTTTAGATTTTTTATCAATATTACTGTTTGAAAATAAAACATCTTTTTCTTTAGCAGTTTAGTTATTAATTAGATATGATTTATTCATTTATTTTAAGCTTTTTATCGATCTTATTATTTTGAAATCAAATAGTAATATATTATTATCTAGAGATAAAAAATAGTAGCATATTTTTCTTTAGCAGTTTTATTATTAATAAAAATTAATTTATCTATTTATTTTAAATTTTTAGTCGCTCTTATTATTTTGAAACTAAACAGTAACATATTATTATCTAGAGATGAACAGTAATATGTTATTATCTATGATAATTTAATTATTAATTAAACTTAATTTATCTATTTATTTTAAATTTTTTTATTGATGTTACTATTTAAAAATAAAATAATAACTTGTTATTATCTGAATTTCAAATAGTAACATGTTATTATTAGAAAATTTAATTTTTAATAAGACTTAAATTATTTATTTATTTAGGATTTTTAGTCGATATTACTGTCTAAAAATTAAATAGTAGCATCTTCTTCTTTAGCAGTTTAATTGTTAATGAGATTTGATTTATTTATTTATTTTAATTTTTTTATTGATGTTATTATTTAGAGATGAAATAATATATTACTATCTAGATATTGAATAATAACTTATTGTTATTTAGTAATTTGGTTATGAATGAGATTTGATTTATCCATTTATTTTAAATTTTTAGTTAATGTTATTATTTGGAGATGAAATAGTAACATCTTCTTCTTTGACAATTTAGTTATTAATGAGACTTGATTTATCCATTTATTTTAAGTTTTTAGTCGATGTTATTGTATTGAAACTAAACAATAACGTGTTACTATTTTGAAATCAAATAGTAACATGTTACTATTTAGAAAGGAAATAGTAACATCCTTTTCTTTGATAGTTTAATTATTAATGAGATTTAATTTATCTATTTATTTTAAGTTTTTAATTAATGTTACTATTTTAACGCCAAACAATAACATGTTACCCTAAACCCTAAACGCTAAACATGTTACTATCTAGAAACGAACTAGTAACATGCTTTTCTTTGATAATTTGGTTATTAATGAGACTTGATTTATTCATTTATTTTAAATTTTTAGTCGATGTTATTCTTTTAAGATGAAATAATAACATCCTCTTCTTTAATAGTTTGATTGTTAATAAGACTTGATTTATTCATTTATTTTAGGTTTATAGTCGATGTTACTGTTTGGAGATGAAATAACATGTTACTGTCTAGAGATGAAATAGTAACATCATCTTCTTTAGTAGTTTAGTTGTTAATGAGACTTAATTTATCTATTTATTTTGAGTTTTTAGTTAATGTTACTGTTTTAAAATTCAATAGTAATATATTACTATTTGAAAATGAAATAGTAACATACTCTTTTTTAGTAGTTTAGTTATTAATAAGACTTGATTTATCAATTTATTTTGAGTTTTGGGTTGATGTTACTATTTAAAGATAAAACAGTAATATTCTCTTCTTTAATAGTTTAATTGTTAATTAGATTTGATTTATCCTTTTATTTTAAGTTTTTTTTTATCAATGCTACTATTTGAAGATAAAATAATAACATGTTACTGTTTGGAGACTAAATAGTAACATATTATTATTTAGGAATTTGATTGTTAAGGAGAGTTGATTTATCTATTTATTTAAGATTTTTATTTGATATTGCTATTCAAAGATAAAATAATAACATGTTATTATTTAATCTTCAAACAGCAACATGTTAGTTTTTAGTAGTTTTATTATTAAGAAAATTATTGTAGCACTACTATATACTAAGAAAATTAGGGAGCAAAAGTTTAATGTGAGATTCGAATGAATTTAGATTAAGAAAAATGAGGTCAAGGTTGGCAAAATAATAAGAAAATGAAGAAAAATTAAAAAAATTAATTGAAAAGGGCCTTTTTTCACTAATTAGAGTGGGCAAAACACCTCCGATATTTTGCAAGTATATAAATCTTGAAAAGTTATATGAAATTGACATATAATTTGCCCCAATCAAATAATCGAGCGTAAAGTTATGATCATTCAAAATTTTGAACTCAATTTAAATATTTTCATTTAGATGAACCCTATCAAAATTAAATTTTCTTATTTTCTATTTAAAGATCATAAGAAGATGAATGAAAATGAGTAGTTATTTACAAAAATTGATTAGCTAATCATGAAGTTATGTCATTTCGAAGTTCTTGATTCACAGGTGCCTTCTCATGGTAAAAAAAAATATTTTAGGAATATAATAATAATAATTTATAAAATTGACACCTATTTAAAATAAAAATCAGTACTAGCATCTTTTTGAAAGGAAGTGCATGACGTGGCATTACAATGCAATTTATCGCTAAAATTATCTTAAGGATTAAAATTATGTCATAGCCTAATTAGGCTCATATATATAATATATATTAAAGTAGTTTATCTATATATATCATCTATAATTTATAAATTTATTTATAAATAAATAGGTTGGCTTGATATACCTATGATTGAGTTTAAGGAAAATAAGCTTGACATATTTATTTAAATGGGCCTATTTATTAGCTTTGGCATGATTTATTTAGATAAATAAGCTAAGTTAGGTTGGATTATAAATTGACTAGGTTGTAAGCCTTTGATAGGTCCCTTAACCTACTTGCATTCTTAGGAAGCATTCTTAAATCCATGAGAACAAACGAAATTGTGGTTTCATGATTCTTGATTTTTGCTTTAATGTATATCAATCTTCTAGAGAAAACTTAACTCTATTTTCTAATAACAGCTTTACGCCCAAATTGAGAACCATAACCACTTATTTATTTCTTAACTTTTCTTAACTTTTCTTATGCTTAAATTATCCATCATAAATGAGAAATAAGACTTTTAGGTTTCTATTCATAAAAATCCATCTTAAATAAGATGATTTAGACTTATCTAACTTTAAAGTTTATGGATCATTTTAACTTGGGTTAGACTTTATGATTAGGTGTGGTAATTTCTTATACGACATAATTACCTAATATGAACACAACACACTTATAGGAGTTCGAGTTAACACACTAGGCTGTTGAAGAATTTATATTAATTTTTTAAAAATATTATTTAAAAAATAGTTAATAATTAAATTATAAATAGATATATATAAGAAGAATATAAAATTTATATTTTAATAAAATGACAATAAATGTTCATAATAGTATTTTATTAATAATTAAAAATATTTTTATGAAAAATAATAAGTAATTAAATTTAATAAATAATTTTATAATATAAATTTTATTAATTAAAATTAGAAAATGAATTAGATGAATTGACCTGTTTGGTATGTTTAATAAATGGATTAACTTAAATGATATGATTTTCTACCTCTATTTATGATAGCCAATAATATACAATTATAACTATTATTCACACACACATACACACACACACATACACACATATCCATTAAAAAATCTAACAACATCTCACTTGGGCTATATATATACATAATACTTTATAATTGCATATAATAATATGATTTTATTAGCTAAAAATTGCTATCATTACAAAAATCATCTCTAATAAATTCTATCCATCAATCATATTAAAATAGGATCAAAGCAATCTTCTGTATAATTATCATAACTAGATTCATCAATAGTCACATATGTTAATATAATCAATGACACAGATCAAGTTTGGATATATGGCATAGAAATTACATGCAGTGTGATCTTAACATGCAAATTTGCAACTAGTCAAACCTTATTCTTTAGTGTGATCAAACTAAATAACATTTGAGTTTAATTATACAAAATCTATATACTATAGCAAATAATCCTAAAATAACTATAAAACATATTTATAAATAAAGCACCCATAAATGCAAATTCCCACTATACTAAGATATCATTAAATGACGCCACACTTATATAAGCGATGTGATTATGAAAGACCTTAGGTGGTAAATCCTTAGTAAATGAATCCATAACCATGGAATTTATTCCATTGTGCTTTATAGATGTCTAAACACTTTGAACTCTTTCTTTAACAACTAGAAACTTAATATTTATGTGCTTTGATTGTGACAATCTTTGGTTATTGTTGAAATATACCGTTGCTGACTTATTGTCATAAAATAACTTTAATAATCTTTCAATATCATTTATAAATTGTAGCCTAGTGATAAAATTTTGCAACCTTATCCCATGAATGGATGTCCTATAACATGCTATAAATTTAGCTATCATAGTGGAACAAACTAAGAATGTCTATTTAATAATCTTCCAGGAAATAACTCTTTCAACAAGTAGGTAAATATAGTTTAAAGTGAATCTATTATTGTTTTAGCATCCTGCAAAATGAAAGTTAGAGTATCTATTAATTTCTAACTGAACCAATGTCTTATATGTGAGCATGTAGTTTTTGGTTCTTTAGAGATATCATATAACCCTTTTGGTTGCTTTCTAAAGATCCATTCTTGGATTGCTTGAGTATCTACCTAATATCCTAATAATATATGCAACATTCAAACACGTGCAAACTTTATACTTTGTACAACTAAAGCATAAAGGATCTTCTGCATTTATTTGGATTCAAAATCATTCTTAAGGCATTAATCTAGATTGAATTTGTCTCATATAGCAATAGGGGTATCACTCATTTTACAATGCTACATACTAAATCTTTTAAGAACCTTTTTGATATAGTTTTTTTTATGATAATCCAAGAATGCCCTAAAACTAATCTTGGTGTATTTTGTATTCCTAACATAAAAAAAGTATCACTAAGATCTTTAATCTTAAATTTCTTTAATAGATATAACTTAGTGGCAAGCAATATGTTGTCAACATATAGAACCAGAAAAATGTGCTTACTCCTATTGAACTTGTAGTGTATACAATCATCAATTGCATTCATCTTGAAACCAAAAGAGATGATAACTTAATAAAACTTATGATACCATTGATGAAAAGCCTACTTAGGCCCACAGATGGATTTCTTTAATTTGTAAACCATTAACTTTGATTCACTTGAAACAAAGTTTTTGAGTTACACCATGTAAATTATCTTGTCAATATCACTGTTAAGAAACACTACCTTAACATTAATTTGATGTAACTTAAGATTAAAATATTTCATAAGTGTCATTATAATCCTAAAAAAGTCTTTTGAAGAAACTTCAGAGAATGTTTCTTTATAATCAATGCATTCCTTTTAAGTAAAGCCCTTAGTGACAAAATAAACCTTATGTCTTTTAACATCATTTTTTGAATCCTTTTTAGTCTTAAATATCCATTTGTAACCAATAGGTTTCACATCTTTAGGCAATGAGACATGATCCTAAACATTATTATCTTTTATGTACTTGATTTCCTCATTCATGGCATCAATCCAATTTTAAGAGTTAGAACTTTCAATGGTCTAATGGATGTTTATTGAATCATTTTCTACCATTTTGATGTTTACATCATGCTTATAAAAAAAGATGATGTAATCATTTGGATCTTATTTCACCTTTTCTAGTGAATTTCCTTATTGTCATTGATTCTTGAGGTTGTTGAGTTTGTTCTTCAAGAATAACTTATTAGCCTTGATTAAGGATATTTTCAATATTGTCTTGCGATTTTGGAGTTTTTTCTTAATTAATGCTGAGAATTAAAGCCTAATTATGGTCAATGACAACCATAAGAAGAGTGATAAATTCCTCTTCAAAAATAGTTTTTAAACTTATATCTCCACTTAAATTCAATATCTTCAAAGAAAATAGTTGTTGACTTAGTTGTAGGGTCATAAAACTTTTACTTTTGAAACTGTTTAAAGTACTTAATAAAATAGCTGTTAACCATTCTTGAGTCCAATTTCTTTTCTTTTGCCCTACAGGACCTTACTTTAGTTAGACAACTTTAAATATGTAAATATTTTATGTTAGGCTTTTTATCTATCCATAATTTATAAGGAGTTTTAGTTGTTGCCTTAATTGAAACTTTGTTGATCTCTAATGCCTTTTCTTATAGTGAATTCGATAAGGTAGTACGACTAATCATACTCTTAACCATGTCTTTTAAAGTTTTGTTTTGTCTCTCAATGATGCCATTCATATTAAGGCTCCTTATCATGATATACTGTGGGACAATATTCCACTCCTCTATGAATTTAGCAAATGGTCCTAGATGTTGTTCACCTAATCCAACATATTTACCATAGATTCCCCACCATTGTTAAACATGATGCCTTTAATCCTTTTATTGAATTGATTCTTGATTAAAACTTTGAAAGCCTTAAACATGTCTAGTGCTTGAAACTTCTCATGAATGAGATAAAGATACTTATAACATAATTTTTTTTTATAAATGTAATAAAATATTGTTGGCCATTTTAAGGAGATGTAGAAAATGGCCCACAAATGTCTATATGTATTAGTTCTAAGGTATTTAAAGATCTTTAGGCACTTAATCTTCTAATATTTGTCTATTTCCCTTTAATGCACTAAACATATACTTTAAAGTTTGACAAATTAAGAGGATCAAGGATTCTATCTAATACAAGTCTTTCAATTCCTTTTTTAAAGATGTGCTTTAAATGCTTATGCCAAAATCATGCAGAATTCTCATTGGTTAATTTCCTTTTAGTACCATGTGAATTAACATGAAATGACTCATTAATAAGGTAATCATATCAAGTATATAAAGGTTATCATACTTAGATAAAGAATTAGACCTAACAAGCTTTGAATTATCAAAAAGATTAAATTGACTATTTCTAAAAGAAAAAGAGTAACTAAATTGTCTAATATAGAAATAAAAACTAAATTCCATCTAAATGATGGTAAATGTAAGTTTGATTGAAATCCAAATAAAATCTATCCTTTTACAATAGCCTAAAAGTCCCTATTACTTTAACTTTAACTGACTTGTCATTGTCCATATAGATTTATCTTTTACCATTACTTAGCTTTTGGTAGCTTATGCAACCTTGCATAGATATATTTATGTGATTAGTAGCAATAAAATTTATCTTCCAAGTATGTCTAGGCACTAAAGTTAAATTAACTTCAAAACAAACTAAATTAAGAAGCATACCTTTCGTTATATGCTAAGTGTGATACTTGGCACATTATTTCTTATTATAGGAAGTATTTCCATAGAAGCAGAAAGCAAATTCTTTAATTTGCCTTGTTTGCTCCTTATGTTTCTTTTTTTATGATGGAGTAACTAAAATTTCTTTGTCTTTCTTTGTCTTTTTTTTTTTATTATCCTTAGAGTTTAAAGCAAAATTAGCACTTTTAGTCTTTTTTTATGTTAATCTATTCTTGTACACAATATGGAATGAACTTATTAAAAGTCTATTTCTTCTTTTACTAGTTATAACTAACCTTGAATTAACTAAATTATTTATGAAAAGAGATCAAAATCAAATGCACAACTAGGTTATTAGATAGCTCTAACTTTGGTGCTTTCAATTTTAATGAAACATAAGATATTTCCATATTGTACTTCTTGGTATTCCTTTTAACTTTATACCTTCTGGAAACAATATTTTCTAGAAAGGTAATTGTCTCTGCCTTTTCATTTTAGGCAGAACATTCTTTTTAGATATTATGCCCCAAATAATTTTCAGACTAGCACATTTCATGATCACAAGACTAATGTAATTTAAGCATTCTGTTAAAGGTGGAAAATTTTGGGCCACTTGATGACATCTGACAAGTAAAATTCGAAATCTAATAAGCCAAGGCAAGTCTAGTAGTTGGGGTGAGGGTGAGTTACAAATAAAGAGGAAACGGTTATGGGCTAATCATGGTGCACTTAACCGTTACAATTCGAGATCCAATCAAAATTGCTTTTAGAATGACATCGTATTGGTTTGGGTCCTTGAATTACGGATCTGGTCCGTAATACCAAACACTCATATCATAATTCCTTTCCTTCTTGAAACCTTAGTAGAGAAACACCCAACCATACACCCAGCTATTGTTTATCATTATTCTACCCTAAAAGTGTAACTCAGTTGGGGAGGCACCTAGCCATCATTCATCATCTATTTTGCCCTAACATTGCAACTTATCACTAGCAAGTAATTGGTTGTCCACTATAAACAGAGTTATCATTATATCAGTTGAAGCCATGGATCCTAGCAAGTCTTCATAGTGATGTGATTTAGCTATGGGATTATGGCATAGGTACTCTAATTGATAAATTTGATGAACATAAGGGGCTCATTTGAGGTGTTAGTTTTCACAAATCTCAACCATTGTTTATTTTTGGGAATATGATAATCATTCAATTGATATAAATTTGTTTTGTTTTAATTTTTGAAGTCTTGTGTCTGGTATTTCATTCATTTGTTTTAAGGGTTAATTCAATGGATTTCATTTTAAGGTTTATTTTTTGTGTTTATGAGCCTTTGGGTGTTTTTTTTCTATGTGCAAAATGGCCCACTTGATCGAATCTATAGTTACAGATTAATAATTGATAGCTTCAATTAACGTTAGCTTAGCCATAATCACGTAATCGACTTTGGGCCATATTTTGAAGCCTTCGAATTGCCATAGTGGATTGGGTTAGTGATATATAACCGACCTAAGCTAATTGTCTTCCACCCTTATTTCCCACTTTTCTAAATCCTTGTTATCGTTATTGGAACTTTTAACTATAAGAGCAAGGGGTCACTGTTATCGTTATTGGAACTTTTATCTATAAGAGCAAGGGGTCACTTAAAGAACAAAGTTCAGATCCATATAACCAAGAACAATTATGAAATTCTCTTTCTAATCATTAAAATTTGTGTTATTAAGCGCAAGGATGGAGTTAATATTTGTAGATGCAGAGATAGTAGAAACATCCAACAAATAAAAAATAAAATAAACAAAACAACAACCTCACATTAAAAATCTGAAACCAACATGATTAATAAATTCAAATAAGGGTAAATCCCATCATAAGATACCTAGCATAACATTGACATTTAGCCTTTGGATAGAATAATCAACCTGTAAGTTGTGTTCTTGGTGTGATAGTCCAATATCGGTAATAAATTCCGATCAAATAAAGGGTCCATGGAAAATATGATAGAAGTTACATATTTAACACTACAAGTGTGTAAATGGCAACTTTTTTTTAAGTTGGTCATTATCTACTTGAAACCTAACATACACAACCAGCTTAATATTTTAAATCAATCAATTTGCACAAGAGAGGTTACTTTGGTAACATGTTGCTTCAATCAATTAATAAGAAATATCAGACATCTAAAAATAAAAAATACCAAAAATTTGAATTTAAATCCATAGTTATATATATACATTAACAGATAGAGCATTACGAAATAAACTTCTATAAGATAGTATCAAAAAAATATTGAAGATTCAAAACAAATATATCTATATATGTTAAACTTCAATATACAATCAAAACATATATAAAACAGTCATATACTTGTAACCCACAGATGCTGTATATAAAATTACAACATTTATATTAAAAATTGAAGTCTGTATATACAAATATGTTAACGTCATATATTCAAAATCACAATTGAAACTATGTTTCTGATTGGGCATTAAACAATATCTAATCCTTTGATGAAATAGGCTTCATATAAATATACATATATATATCGTAACTCACAGATGCTGGATCCATAGAAGAATTGTTGAACAAGAAACCCATCAAATTAATAATATCAATTGGTATTATATATACTGAAGCAATATTACAAATAAAATAATCAAATTGCCAGCCAAATTAATGAATTTGCTTCTCAATAATTTAATATAAAGGCTATAATATTAATTGTTAAAAAAATTAATTATGATAATAATAAAATTTATTATCAAGACTTGGATCTTTCATGTTCAATTATCACTGTAGAAGCATGTCTGAATCCATAAGAATTGATGAGATTATGGTTTTGCAGTTTTTAATTTTCCAAATTGGTGTGTGTTAGTTTTTTTAAAGAAAATTTCTTTCTAATTTTTAATGATGAGATATCAATGAATAAAACTTTTATGCTCAAATTGGAATTTATAACTACTTATTTACTTCTTGACTTTTTCAAATATGAATTTACCCATCATAAATAAGAAATAAAATTTTTGGGTCTTTACACATATAAGTCCATACTTAATGAGATGATTTAGTCCTGTTTAACCTTAAGCTTCATTTGATTACCTTAATTTAGACTAGATCTTATGATAGCTAATAATATACAATTATTAGTATTTACACACACACACACATATAGGCAATGTATATGCCCATTAAAAAAAATTTAACAAATAGAAGCATGAAAAAAACATCACATTATATATAGGCCACATATCTTCTCTTCACACAAAGTTATAAAGAAATAAGGATTAAGATTTTTTCATAAGGACCTTGTGATAAGATAATCATTTATAATAATAATAATATGAGTAAGGTAAATGGTAATAATAGGTTCAGAGTTGTTGTTAAGTATTAAATTTATATTTTTCAACTAATCATATTTAATGTTTTATTTCTATTTTAGTAATATAAGAAATGACAATATAATTAATATTAGAATCACATTTAATATTATATTTCTATTTTAATAACATATTATTATTAAAATCAAAATCCCTCATTTATTATATTAATAAAAAAAAATAAAAATAAAAATATTAAATATGATTAGTTAGGTATACATATTTAATACTTAATAATAGCATGTAGGTTAGTGTTAGCATTTGCTTATGAGTAAATATAACTTTTTAACAAATTCTAAGATAGAACTAAATTTACCTTATAAAAAATTAGAGTATCAAGTGATTCTTCAATCAAGATTGTACACTGCATAAATCATCATCTTCTTTCTTATCAATTATGGTTGGATGTCTTTCATTAAAACCTTAGAATAGAAAAAAAATAAAATCAAAATTAACACTAAAAGACTATAAATCTTATTTCGTTAAAATATTAAAGCTAACCTTGCTATTTGTTAGCTTTGTCCCATCTTGAGTATGTATCAGTGCTTCCAAAGTTTTTGGATGCAATCTCGTACCAAGCAAGCTCAATAATCTCTTGTTAATACTAAATGTAGCTTTAAAAGTCATGGTAGACACATGAATGCTCAAAACATCTTTAAGAATGGCTTATATTAATAGAAACTTGACACCACATATCTTCCACTATAACAATATATCCAATGATGAGGTTAAGTAAGACATCGTCTTCAAGGTAACACTCAAGCTCTCTTATGAAGTTAGACATCTTATTCATGATAAACGAATCATAACCATTTAATGCATCTTAAGAACCACTATCAATTACATCTGATATAGGTTTATTAGATTTATTAACTATTTCATTTATATTATTTCTAAGTTGGTGCTCAAGAACTAAATTTTCACAAAGTTACTTGATCTTTTTTCCTTCATAATTAGACTTGACTAAAAAAAATCCATAAATAGTATAACTTAATTAACTTTATTTTGTACCTTAGATCAAGGATAGTTGTAACTTTTATAATGTAATGAATCACATGCTTATTAAACTTTACTGGCATATTAGAAGGCATATTTATAATGTTAGGATCCTATGTATCAAGGTGATAAATCAAGATCATTAAGTCAACATAAACTACTTAATATAAACCATAACAAGTATGTCAAGGGTACCTGGCTAGTCAAGTCTTTAATATTGTTAACTATTATAAGGTTGTCTTTATGAGGTTAGATTTATCCATATTTAAGGTCAGCCTTGACCACACAATAGGATATAAAACTTACCTATTAGGGTGGATCTAAGAAGCTCATTCTCTTGATTGAACTACTACTTTCACATATGTGTTTATCTAACAATGAACACTTTAGTTCAAATGCTTAAATAAAGTCTTTCCTTCTCTGTGGGTGACATAGGTCCTTGCTCAATTATCTTGACAGCATATCAAAGGAAATGAAGAAAAGCATTGATGTTTAGTTTTAATTCAAAGGTACTTACTAGGAACTTGAAATAAATTATTAGTACCTAGCCATTGTATGATAATTGAGAAGGTATCATGCTCATTTCCTTCAAAATTGGCTATTAAAAAGAAATGAACATTATGTTTACTCCCATGTTCTCAATCAAGGCACCATAGAACATATAAAAATGTTTGGTGTCATAACTATAGACCTTTTCATCTTTTTCTATTAGCTCAAATGATAAATTGGCCAATTGATCATATGGTGGTTGGCCTTTGTTGTATAATTTAACTATTTTAATGGCATTCAACTAAGCTTTATAAAAGTTCCACAATCTGACATCAACATTAATCCATTTTATTAAGCTCGGGCTTTCTTATATATAGCAAGTTAAGTCATGGTCTTGTTCATATCTTGATTTACAAGGAGTCAATTGGTTAAGAAACGAAACACCATAGTCATTCGTAAATGTGAAATCCATTATAAGATGGATTAATTCCATATTTGAAGATATATTGTTAGATAACCTATTGCATTACTTCAAGGCATAAAAGTTGTTGCCTTCATCAACATCTTGATCATTATCCTTATCAACTTTAGGATGCCTATACATCATAAAACCTTTGATCTAATAAAACTACAAATAAAAAATAAGAAAAACTTCATATACTTATAAAGATCAAATCAAAGGAATGAATACAATTTTGAAATAAACATCAAGAATAATAATAAGAGCAATAATGGTGAATGGTGATAGGGTTTTCTATTTTGAAAAGGATTTAGCAACATGAATGCAAAAATTATAAGAAAAAAATGAAGTAATATTTCAAAGAAGTTGAAGAGAAGAAAAAAAGATGGTGATATTTACCTTGAAGATAAGAGAAAATGGTTGTAAGGTGATCTCAAGTGAAATTTTGATGTATTAGATTTAGAGGAAAGTGATTGAAGAAAAATAACAACAACAACAATGGAGTTTGGAAATGGCTAGAGTGAAGAAGAAAGGCAGTAGCCTAATATATATGAGAAATTGGATGATTAAGAAAAGCACAAGGATTATGGTTTTCCTGCATTAACATTAAATATTTGTTAAAAAAGGTCACTTGGATTGAATGTTAATATAATATTCCTAGGATATGGAATTTGAAAACTTTCAAATTTAAAAACATAATCAAATCTAATTGATCTTTTCTACTAACATATATCTTAGGGACAATTGTTAATTGCCATTAATAGTGTATGGCTCGAGATGGCAAATTCACAAGCAACGAGCACTTTGCAATTTTTTTAATTATATTAATCCTCTCGTAACTCATTTTGAAGGATCAGTTTACACTGTGCAAGGGTTGGTTTATCTTTTCAAGAGTGGTTAGAAATAATTAAGTGATTTACTAGATTTGCTTAAGAATTGTTCGATCAAGCCTTGCCATGCTTTTTTTTTAGGAGGGGATGTTAGATGATTGGATGATAAATACAAGACCATTAGGCTAATTTAAACCACTGAACGTAAACCACAATTTAAGGTCAGCCTACTAAAGGTTAACTCATTGAGGAATGACTATAAATGAATTGTCTAGTAATAATTAACCTTAAAAGGATGCTTAAGATGGTTATACAATCCTTAGTGCATGAAAACTAACCTAATTAAGTGGTTAGGGTTATTAAAGCTGAGTTGGCAAAAAATTATATCTAGAAAGTTCCTTTATTAGGAAATAGCCAATCAACCCTAAACTAAAATAATTGGTCTTGCCTTTCTAGGGCTTTTTGAGTGATTGCTATAAAAGATAACCAGGTGCATTTTCTTGTAGTTTTTGAACCTTTTGCTACTTCATACATTTTACTACCTTTTTCTTTAAGATTACTATTAACTTAGACATTAGAAGGCCTTTAGTGGTAAACACCATAGGGTTTTGTTGTAGGTGATTTCTCTGCAATCATACTACTAGTCTTATGACCATTCTTCATTATGTATGAACAATCTTTGTCCTAATTGATCTTTCCTAGTAGAATGATCATAACATAAGCCATTTATTTAAATTTAATTAAATTTCAACTATTTTAAGAAAAGAAATGCTAGTAGTAGAATATTTTTCCTTAGAGAATAACTCGATCATTAAGTAGAAAGCATTACTACAAATTTGGCAATTAACATAAGTTATTTAACAACTTCGATGTTAATTGCAAACTAATGTATATATGAGCATTGTATATAAGATGATTTTGTGTTGGTTTCACAACTAACACTGAAAATGTACAATAATGTTGATTTATATATATATATATATATATATATATATATATATATATATATATATATATATATATATATATATATATATATATATATATATAAGAACTATTGTTACTTCTTCATTTGGAAGCCCTTTTTTTAAAATATATTATAACATTAAACATTAGTTGTATATTAAACAACTAATGTTAAATATATATATATTCAACTACAATTTTTCTTAGATAACTGATATGGTATGACATACCTCTCCTTTACACCTAACCCACTCGTAGTTCTTCCTTGATTGATGTTTCTTAACATTAACCTCTTCTTGTAGTTCCTCCATACTTGGACCCTTCTAACTTTTAACACCTCCAACGACACTATAAACTTCCAATTTTAACAATTTTAAAGACTATAACAAAAGAATTAAATTAGTAAAAGTTTATATATAATACCTTTTAGGCAATATATAAGGTTGACATTCCTTGAAAAAGTACACTTGAGTTAATATTTGAAAATGTAATGAACATTCATTAAATATAGTATATAATATTACATATTTCATATAAATAAATAATAGATAATGCCACCAAATGCTAAAGAAGATAAATAAAATTAAGTTTATTATCTTTTAAATTAATAAAAGTTATATAAAAAATAAAAAGTAACAAAACATGATTGATTATGAAACCAAAAACTATGTTGAAAAAACAAACAAACAAATAAAAGCTAAAAATCCTTATTTTTATTTTACACTTTTCTAATAAATGCTTAACCTCATAGAATTAGCGATAAGTTAATAAATCTTTATTACTACAAAAACATTATTGAGTATGAACATAAAATTAAAAAAAAATTATCTTATGATTGGAAGGTAAGCATACCTTAGTATAGAAAATCATTTTAGGATTGAAAAAGTTTCATGATGAAAGTTAAAAATAGTTCTATGGTTTCCCTTTTTTTTTTCAACTTGCACTCTAATGTAAGCTTTAACAATAGTTGATTAATAAAGACCTAACATCTATACTAAAATAACATTGTTCAACTATCAAATTTTATATATCGGTTATAAATTAATAAATAATACCATTAACTAAATTTTTTTGCCAAAATTTTCTATTATTTTAAATTTTATAATTTTAGAATAAATCTTATAAGAATCTACATCATTTTATGGACTAGTAAATTTTATTTTTAATTAACTTAATTTAAGTGAAGTTAGTAATATTAAAATTATTTTTTGCATTATGACATTTTTTATGCAATTAAATAAATATAAATAATAATAGATTAAATAAAAAAAATAAGAAACTATAATTTATAATAAATAATAAACTTTAAATGAAAGGAAAATTGAGATATCTCTTCTTGTGATTTTTTTATGTTACTTAGGGGCTTTTAAGTTAAAAGATATAAATGGTTGTAAACTAATAATAAATTATAATAAGAATAATTAGTATTACTATTTTTGCAATGAATTTAACCTTTCTAATGTAAAAATGACTATGCTACTTCTTTTTTATATAATTTATCATCAGTTTATACATCTTTGTATTTTCTCAACATCTTTCTTGAGATGAAATCTAAATATTATAATTTACAATAAATAATAAAAATGACATTGGAGGGTGTTGTAGATAGTTTTGAATTAATGATAAATTATAGTAAAAATAAGCAAGATATTTATTTTCATATTGAACTCAAGCCTTTCAATATAAAAATAGACATACTACTTTTTTTCATTATAATTTCTTATTAGTTTTCCCATCAAAAGGCATATTTTAAATAGAAGGTGCAAATGAAATTTAATGGCAATATACAAGACTATAAGTGTCAATTGTTAACCAAAACTAATTTATTACATTGTTTTATTTCATATAGCTTTACTTTTGATATACCTTAAAATGTCGTAAGTTCTAGTAGTTTCCCATTATATTGATTAGTAAATGCTTCATATTTATCAAATGTATATCAATTTTCTAATCTAACTTTTGTCTTTTAATTCTTTGAAATACCTTTAGATGTTAGTTTGTCAAAAAAATTGACATGGTTTTTCCCTAATTTTTTTCTAAATTCAACTTTTTTTTATCAATTCTAACATTCTTCTAATAATGGCTACCATTTTCTCAAACAACATTATCAATTTTTTACATCTTGACTTTTAATGAAAATACAAACTAAAATCATTACACTATATAACATAATCATTACGTAACCCTAAGTTAAAATCCTTATTGCAACTTCTTATATGTTGAAGTGCTTCATTAGATTCTGCACACATTAGTCATTTATTCCTTGAAATATTGGATGGAACATAAGGACAACATATGTCATTCATGTTAGATATATAGAAATATTTTAAATTTTATGATCATAGCAATCATGTCAAATAATGGACTCTTTTACTTATGACCATCTATTTGAAGGTAAAAAAATAACCATGGTTTGACAAAATGTTCATGACTATAAAATTTAAAGTTTTTCTAAATGTGCAACAAGAATGAGTGTGTTGTTCTTTTATGCCACTTGAACAAAAGATGGAGTGAAAGAGAAATATATAGATAAGGAATCTTAAATAGATGTCAGTTGTTAAAAAAAGATGACATTTAAAGGTTTTATATCTCACTTTCGACATTAGATTGTTAGTTTAACTAGCTTTAAAGGCTTGACGTCACAAGTTTTAGCTATTCTCCACCTCATAAATGCTATTCTTGGTAAGGGCTTACCATTTATTACAAGTTAGGTGGTTAGTTTTATACCTTTAAACATTAGTTAAGTTAAAAAACTAACAAAGTTTATTACTTTTTAATTTTTGAACTAACTCTTTATATTTCCATCCAATTTTCTAAACTTACATTGGCTCTTAGTAAATATTGACAAGGTTTAATACTTTTTTTACTTTTTTTTATCTAACTTTTATATCTTGACATTTTTCTTACTATGAATATCAATTACAAATTAATTTTCTAGCAATATTATCAATATTAATTAAAAATATTACACAACAATATTACAATTAATCATTTGATAAAATTTACAAATCATTATACACTATATGTTTTTCATAAAATAATGACCCAAACATAGAACTTACAGTATATTATTAATACATTTTACAATATAGCCACCTATTTCTAGTATTGAAGAGATTAAAATTTTTATTGCAAATTCTCATTTGTTAAAAGGATTTGCTCTGTTTTCCTTCTGTTGAAGTATCTCATCAAATTCTATAAATATCAACTATCCATTCCTTGTCATTAAATAATGAAATATGAGGACAACTCACCCATATTTAGAAATTCTTTGAATTTATTAAAAGTGCCTTATCCATGACTCTCTTTATTTGAAAGCAAAAGACATTAGAATTATAAATTGGGTGCTTTTAATAAACTCAAAGCACTTCTTAAGAGTGAACAAGTTGTGCTCAAATTCAACTTAAATATTAAAAAAGAATGCAAGCGAAATTTATAGGAAAAATAATATCAATATTAACATTGGTTTATATAAAACTTATGTTGTTAATGATAGTACATTTTAAACAAATAAACCATTGAAATACATATAATTATTAAAATTTGTAATAACACCATAAATATGAACATTAATTGGCTATTAACATGCCTTTAGATGTTTGTTTAATTTACAATTGATGTCTAATATTTCATATATTCAACATTTAATATTACTTAGACAACAAGTATTTGAAAATCAATGTGAAAGTAACAATAAGCATTAGATGTAAATAACAACTTTAGGTTTCCTATGTCAGACCTTTTATCTACCATTAAAAAATAAGGATTTATAACATCAATTTATCATGGTAAATGATGTGATAATCGCACTTATTTTTAAAAATGGCATTGGACCATTACATGCATTGATTTTTACTTTAATCGACATAATTAATTAATATAAATATGATGACATTAAAAGGTAAATATGTAATAGTGAAGACTTTGAACTTTCCATAAGTTTCTCTTTTGATTTCTTATTCTTCATCAGTGAGTAGTGACTTGTTTGAAGATTCATATTGTTTCAATTGTAGCTTCACATATCAAGACATATTAGTGCATCATATAAGTGGAATCGGATCTTGGAGGTCATTCAATGTCAAGCTTATTTGTGTAAGAAATAGACAATTGATGACATAACTTCTTAAACATTTCTTTTTTCTTTAGGTATAGTTATCCAAATCATTATAATTTCCCTAATCTTAGCTATGGCACCTTTAATTACCACAAGACAATCCTTGGTAATCAAATTTAAAATTTAGGTGCAATGATTTATATGAATTAGTGTTCTAGAATGTAAAAGGCAAGAAGAATCTAATTTACCTATCAAAGTCTTAATCATCTGGTTATTTGTTGAGAATTTGTCTAATGTAATAGTTGCAATCCTTCCATCTATGTTCCACTTCAAAGAACAACGTAAAAATACATCACTCAAAAACATTATTAGTGCGTGGACAAGATACATAAATAAACCTTTACAGGTTTTAATTATCATCAATAAAATATGTCATGATTATTATGAAGCCATTTTTTTAATGCCAAAAGTCCACACTTACATGGTTACTTTTATTAAATTTCATTGTCTCTTACTTTTTACAATTAGACAACTTAATCACATCATTCTTCTATGTATTACATGATATTTTTAAATAATCATTGAAGCATGTAAGGATAATAATTGAAGTTTTATTAGTGTTTGAAATTGAATACAAGAAAATCTTTTATATAAGCAACTATATCACATTCTATATATAAATCTATTTTTTATTATAGTTTTAACTTGTACTATAAAAATCCAATCATAGTGTATAAATAAGTAAATGAATGAATAGTATTTGCAAGTAAAAAGTTTGCATGTTAAGTTAGTACTTGAGGATTGCTAAAACATAGCCTTGAAGAGTATTTAGTTCTATATTGATCTAATAGGTTAATATTCTTGGCAATATGGTTCAATAAGTTTTAGGCTACTTAGTGCATATTTGAATTTAATTTAGTGAAGCCATGAAACATAGACCTAACAATATTTAGAATATGGTTTCTATATCAAAGCCACCAATACTTAGAGCTAGATAAAACCATTTTGGTAATATTTTATGAAATGATTAAAAAAATATATGGATAAAGACTAAATTAAAATGAAATGAATTATTTAATTAAATCCAAACTCATCCCATTTCAAAGCCATGGTTTTCCTTGAGTAACATTTGCCAATTAACCTTTTAAGCTATGGCCTTGTTTGGTAAATAGCGTTTCAAAGAGCTGTTGGTTAGTTTGACCAAAATTTGGCTGATTGACCTAAAACAACCATTTGATAGGTAGTTATTTAAAATAGCTTTTTCCTTTGAATCAATCGTTTTAAAAAATGCTATAATATGCAGCATTTTGCTTCAGTTGATGCTTCATGATTATCAACTTATCCTTCTGCCTTCTAGCGATTGGTGCTTTGTCTTTCTCTTTTCCTTGCTTTTTTTAGTTGGCAGTTGTGCATCTGTCATGTTATGCCCTAACTTTTCCTTGATTTCTATTATATTTTTTATTATTAAATTTATTTATTATAAAAATTACATTAATTTAATTTTAAAAATATTTAATATAGAATAAATTATAATAATATATTATTTATAAAAAATTAATCTATTAAATAATATATAGGATCTGAAATATTAGAATAAAAAAGTATTCAAATAGTTATAAAATATACTTATACCCCTATATGTCATTTTACATATAAACAACTAATAACAAATAGCTGATTTTACTAAATACTCTTATTTAAACAGTTAATGTAATCAATCAATTACATTAGTTAGCATTATCAACCATCAACTAATAATTAATTGAATCAGCTAACCGCTACAACTATTAGTTAATTACCAAACAAAGCCTATAGAATAAAAGAATGTACACTACTTCTACACCTTCATTTGGTTTTCAAATCACTCTGATTGAGTAAAATGTTATTTTTACTAGTTACTCTGAGAAAAAATACTTTGTAAACTAGATACTAAATAGTAGACATAAATGAACAATTGAATATCAATAAATTTAAATAGTATTTTTTTAGGTATTGCTATTGGTACCAAAACGAGAGGCCTAATAAGGTTCTGAAATGTAAATATATTAAGCATTCACTCTTCATTTCAATAAAGAGTTGCTTTTAAATACAAATCCGAGGGTTGTAATTAATTCAGGACATGTTTTCACCTCTTATTATTGGGTGAAGCATCATTTTCCACTTTTTTTTCTTTTAAATAATTTATTATAGAAGGGAATGCAATACTGTTGGCTTTTGTTAGTGCCAAAGTCTATAGATATTATAAGCATTCATGCAAATAGCATGGTTAATAGTGTGAGTCAATTATTATTTCTGCTATAAGCAAGAAAAAGATATTGCTTTCTCACTATAGTACTCTTATGGGAATGAAAAGGAAAAGGAAAGGACAACAAAAGGTATCCAAAATAATAAAGATGTTCTTTAGGAGATGGACTGAAGACTTAAAGTGGTGGAGCTTAAAAAATTTATGGAGCAACTAAGTTGAGGTTGACTTAAAGTGATGGAGCTTGAAAGTAAGTGAAGAATTTAGAAAATCACGAACACAAAGATCAATGCAAAGGCAGCAAAGCATGGATTGACTTGGGAATAGGGTGAAATCCTAAATGATGATTTTGATATGTTAAAAGGTAAGGGAAAACAAGATTTGCAGATATTCATCTAGATCAAAATATCCAATTGAATTTTATGGATTTAGATTTGACTTGAACCATTACATATGAGTCCACTTTGGATCAAGCCTTTCGAGTAAAATATTTAACATGTTTGGATGCTTTTATCATCCTCCATTATGGAACGAATACAATTTCATTAGGTTTTCATAAATTCTATAATTTTTATACAAGTTTATAATTTCTTCATAAAGCATATTAATATTTTTGCATTACAAGTATAATTATTTATATTACAAGATTTTAAGAAAAAAATTATAAAATTATATAAAAAATAGCAAGATTTTATAAAAAATTGCAAACTTATATCTAAATATTTGCATGATTTTATGAAAAATTTATAAGTTAAAGTTATAAATGTTAATAGAAAGTTACAACTAATTTTTTATAAAATGGTGCAATTCAAAGTCACAAGAATCATGGAAGGAAAATTTTAGAAGAAATGTTTACCCAAAAGAAAATTTGTAGAAAAAATACCTATGCTATGCATGTGATATATGTGAAATAAAGTGATGAAGCATGCCAATGAGATCAAAGATGTGTCATAAAGGTTATATAGGAGAAAAGAGAATTATACAAGTTTTGAGATTAAGGGGAAAAGAAGAATGACAATATGCATAATGAATTTGATATAAGAAAATTGTATATTAAGAAGGTAGAATGTTCTCAATTGTTACAACTGCTTGGATTATGATATGATTGGATTGGTAGAATAATTAGTTATCCAAATTTAGATATGCCTCCATGGTAAAGTATCTAGAAGTCATCTTATGTTATTGTCCTAACCGACTATATGTGGTAGGACATGCTACTCCAAGGAGTTATTTATGTATTTACAGATAGTTAAAATTATTTTTAGTAGTACAAATTGTTGCAATTTTGATTAAACTTAATTTTTATCACTTTTATATTGGCTCTCAATGAAGTTGGGTAAACTAGTATGTATCTTAATTTGCAATTATTTGGAGGTTACAAAAGTTTTTGTCAAAAACAAAGGTTCAATGTTGCCTCCCATGGTTATTATTGTATGTAAAAGGAGTGTCTTGTTCTTGAGGATATCTTGTTAAACTTTCTACGAATATATTTTTTTTGGGAAATTATCTTGGTAAATGATTTTGAAAAGAGATTTTTAATTACATTCATTTTATTTTGTTTGCATGTACAGAGATAGTCAAGTGTTTAGAAAAATATTCATTTTCTAAACAAATAAGCATAGCACAATTAAAAACAAAGTGTACTACTATAAAATATATGAATAATTTAATATAAAAATATTCTCAAACTTTAAATAAAAAATTATGGCTAAAATGAGATACTATATGGTTTAAATTTATAAATTCATTACCAATGTAAAATTTTTACATTGTCTGTAGATAAAAACATTATATGTTGTTAAAAAAATAATAAATTTTACTAATAATTAAATTATTTCAATAATTTTTATTAATATGATAATATATAAGTAAATGATAATATAATATTGATTTAGATTAATTCAAATTTAAATTCATACTATGCCATTGAAGATTACATGAGTTTTTAATTTTAACTCTCTAATTTCCTAATTATTATCTTTTATTTCTTCTAATCTCCATGAAAATTCTTATGTAACTCCTATAATTACTCACAACATTTTTTCTCTTATAACTTTATCTCTTATATGACACAAATATTTATAACATTTACTTATGAAGTAATTTAAACTTCTATCCTAACACAAAACTCTAATTTAAAGAGGAAGATAACTCACAAAAATAAGATTAATTAATAATAGTTAAAGTTTAGATCAAACTCATTATTTGGAAGGTAACGGTGGCAATACAACCAAATATCCTTAAATTCACCCAAATCTTCCCACTTTTGTTAATCTATATCTATTTATAAATTTTAATGGGTTAAATGAATAGATAAAATTTTAATTTATCAAAGATTAGTTTATCTTTATTAATTAGTCATCTAATAATTTTATTATTTTAAAAATAAAATATATACTTTTAAATATAAATCACTTTTATAACCCACTAAAAATGTTTATTATAATTTCTCAATCTCAAAATAATGCTCAATGGATCGTTGGGAGATGCTAGTTCCCAAAGTATATTTCTTTACCTATCCTATTACACGATAATACTAATAAGGTGTGACATACATTCTTTACTTCATTGTGTTTCAATTTTGAATTTTAATTAATTTTTTTCCAATGTCTCATATTTTTTTCTTTGCCAAATACCTTTATGTAAATACTATGAAAAAGCCTGACATATATAACTTTAATTTCGCACTAATTTATCATGTACTTGGCATGATTAATACTCATGCATTAATTATGGGTCACAATTTTAACATGCTCTTGAAATTATACAAAATAAGTCGTCTTTTTCGATGTATAAATTGTTTGGATGGAAGAATTAGTGCTTTTAATTTGGACACCTTTATTTTCAATGATTTACACTTCAAAAACCTTTTATTTTGCCATTTAGCATGTATAATAATTTAGTATCATGCTGATATGTTCGAAATATTGAATTATGGAATGTCAATTAATTAATAATATACTAATCATTAAATTGTTTTAAATTATTATAAGATTTTAAATTATGGATGCAAGTATCTCTCATAAGTGATGTCAAAATACAACCACACCCCATATACATCTTGTACATTAATTAAATTTGTATGTGGCTATATCTTATTAGTTATTAACAAGGTGTTGGTCTAATGGGACGCATATTAGTCATGAATAAATTTTACTTGTTAATGGATAGATGTTCAAATATTTGAGATGATTTTTTGTAAAAAGAAATCTATTAATATTCTAATTTTTGAGGTGATTCTATCACTTAATTTTTCATAAAAATTTAATAGTTATATAGAAAAATAAAATTTTAAGTGAATTTTGCACACTTGATATTATTTGGATGATAAAGAAGCACATTAAACACATTAAGTAATTCTTTTCTCAACAATAGGAATGATAATATGATGGCAATTGAATATAAATTTTAAATATGGTATATTGCATTATGGTGTTACTTTCTGAAATTTCTTTCAAAGAGGTGATGGCCCTGATCTTTATTTCAAAGAAGTGCTGGTTTATGAATTTTTACTATTATATTGTTAAAATGCCTTTTTTTAATCATAAGAATGCGATCGTGAATTAGAAACTTCAGAAGAGTATAACTCTATGATTAGTTAACTAATTTTTGCATATGATTACTCATTTTATTCATCTTCTTATGATCTTTCAATAAAAAATAAAAAAATTTAATTTTAATAGGTCCACTCAACCAGAAATGTATAGATTGAGCTTAAATTATCATAACTTTGTGCTTAATCGTCCCATTAGGGCAAATTATATGTCAATTTTATATAACTTTTTAAAATTTACATGCTTGCAAAACACCTCTAGTTGGTGAAAAAAGACCTTTTTCAATGACTTTTCTCAATTTTTCTTTATTTTCTTTTCATTTTATCAACTTTGATCTTATTTTTCTTAATTTAAATTCATTCAAATTTCATATTGAACTTTTTCTTCTTAATTCTTTAGGTGTCCAATAGTATCATAACAACTTTCTTGATAATAAAACTATCAAAGAACAACATGTTATTATTTGCAGACTAAATAGCAACATATTGTTGTTTAGTATCTGGATAGTAGTATCAATTAAAAACTTTAGATTTATTAACAATAAAAATGCTAAAGAATAGCATGTTACTTTTTCATCTTTAAATAGTAATATCAACTAAATATTCAAAATAAATAGATAAATTAAGTTTTATTAGCAACAAAACTGCCAAAGAAGAACATGTTACTATTTACAAACCAAATAGTAACATATTACTATTTGTATTCTAATAGTAACATTAACCAAAAGCCTAATAAATCAAGTCTTATTAATAACCAAATTATGAAAGTATAGCATGTTATTATTTTTTCTCTAAGTAGTAACATCAACTAAAAACCTAAAGTAATCAAACAAAATATATTCTCATTAACAATAAAATTATTAAAGAACAATATATTACTGTTTGCAGAACAAACAGTAAAATGTTACTATTTGATCTCTAGATAATAACATCGATAAAAAACTTAAAATAAAAAGATAAATCAAGTCTTATTAACAACTAAACTACTAAAGAAGAGCATGCTATTATTTGGAGACATCAAATAATAGCATCAACTAAAAATCTTAAATAATATAAAATATCAAGTCTCATAAACAACTAAATTGCTAAAGAAGAGCATATTATAATTTAGTTTCTAGACAGTAATATGTTACTATTTGATCTCTAAACAGTAACATTAACCAAAAGCCTAAGATAAAAGGAAAAATTAAGTCTCATTAATAATCAAACTATTAAAGAAGAGCATGTTACTATTTCATCTTCAAACAATAATATCAACTAAGAACCTAAAATAATCAGACTTATGTATTCTCATTAACGATAAAACTAATAAAAAATAATATGTTACTATTTATATGATTTTCAAATAGTAACATTGATAAAAAAAACTTAAAACAAAAGAATAAATCAAGTCTTATTAACAACTAAACTGTCAAAGAAGAGCATATTACTATTTAGTCTGTAAATAGTAACATCAACTAAAAATCTAAAATAATTAGACATATATATTCTTATTAAAAATAGAATTGCCAAAAAATAACATGTTATTATTTGTAGACTAAATAGTAAAATCGATAAAAAAAAATTTAAAATAAAAGGATAAATCAAGTCTCATTAACAATCAAACTATTAAAAAAATATATGTTTATGTTTTGTCTCCAAATAGTAATATGTTATAGTTTGGTCTCTAAATAGTAACATCAATAAAAAATTCAAAATAAAAGGATAAATAAAGTTTCATTAACAATAAAACTGCTAAAAAAGTATGTTATTATTTAGTCCTAAATAATAATATTGATTAAAAACTCAAAATAAAAGAATAAATCAAGTTTTATTAACAACTAAAATACTAAAGAAAAGTATGTTATCTTTTGATTTCTAAATAGTAATATCAACCAAGACCTTAAATAAAATAATAAATCAAGTTTTATTAGCAACTAAGTTATCAAAGAAGAGCATGTTACTATTTCATTTTCAGGTAGAGCATGTCACTGTTTTATCTTCAGGTAATAGCATGTTACTATCACTATTTAGTCTTTAAATAGTAACATCAATTAAAAACTTAAAATAAATAGATAATTTAGATCTCATTAATAACCAAACTGCTTAAGAAGTGTATGTTACTATTTAGTTTCTAGACAGAAATATCAATAAAAAATCTCAAATAATAAGAAATATTAAATCTTATTAATAATTAAATTATTAAAAAAGAGCATGTTATTGCTTAGTTTCCAAACAATAATATGTTACTGTTTGGTCTCCAAATATTAACATTAATAAAAAATCTAAAATAAATGGATAAATTAGGTCTCATTAACAATCTAACTACTAAAGAAGTGTATGTTATTGTTTCGTCTTCAAATAGTAACATTAATGAAAAATACAAAATAAACGGACAAATGAATTTTTTTTCTAGCTGTTGTTTTTATGTCTATTGGCATTTTCTTTTTTTTTTCCAAAAAGATAACTTTGTTATTGTTTGAACTTTTAATATAATAATAATTTATCTAAGATAATTATTTTTTTAAGAAAAAGGTAAAAGGAAAGAGACTATTTTGTGGTTCTATATAAGGTTCTATACCTTTAAATTCATATTTATTTTTACTTATATCTTAACTAAAAAATTTAAGTTTTTTTTAATACCTAAAACTTAAATTTTTTATTAATTTTATTTATAATTAAAATTTTATATTAATTTAATTTTTATAAAATTAAAAATTATCCAATTTTAATTCTTATAAATTTTTAGTCTTTTATTTTTTATTTTTATAAAATTAAAAATCCTATAATATTAATATGTAACAAAAAAGATTTTTATTTTGATGCTTTTGATTTTCTTGAAACGTGTTGTAAATATATCATTTTATCTTCTGAACATTATAGTAAATTTTCGCATGTGAGTGTACTTAAATAGAAGAAAGTGAATTTGAGGTACTTTGTCACAATAAATTGTAACAAACACTATTGGCCTGATTTTTTTCTTTTAAAATATGATGAAAAATAAATTCTTAATTTAACATCAAGTGTTACTACATCATTAAAATTGTTGGCACACACATTGGATAATCCTTATATAACATACAACTGATCAAAAAGATGATTATTCCATCTTTGGAAGCAAAGAATTTTATTTTCATTTATTTCAAATTGTAAAATTGCAATAATAATTTATTGCACTTTTGTTCTGAAACATTTTCAATTTTTTGGAGTGTAAAATGGACCAGAGGCTTGCAAATCAAATGAGTCAATTTGTGAATTTTCATAAAATTAGATTTGTAGTATGGGAAATTAGGGGTGGGAATCGGTCGGGTAGAAGTGGTTAGTGAGCTCAATTTCAACCGACCGCTCCTAATCGTTTATATCCAAATTTCAATCGAAACCGACCGCTTCAAACTCTTAATCCGACATTAACCGATTAAATAGGTTTATAATGATTTTAAGCAGATTCGGTCGGTTTAAGAATTTAAAAATGTGTTAAAAGCAAGGTTACATGAATTCTAAAAATAAAAGCAACCTTCATTTTCTTATATTTTCACTGCATCACAATTGACACCATATATTAAAATAAGATAAAATATTTAAATCAACCCATTAATAATCTCTTATTTTTAAAAAATGAGTTCATGTTAAATTCATAAAATAAACTTAATCAAATTATATGCGTTTAGTCTAAGCATTTTGTCATTTGTTGTTTGAAATATGGATAAGGAATGAATAAGAAGGGATTAAGAAGAGTTTTAAAGAAATAAAAGTGTAAATGCCATATGAGAATCATTTTCAATCGGTCGGGTTCGGTTACAACTGGTTAAAATTCAATCAATCCGCTTCCGACCGAATTATGAAATTTATCTAATTTTTCAATCTGTTTTAAATCGATATCTTATACCACCCGAAACTAACCGACCCTTTTTCGGTTCGGGTCGGTCGGGTATTTTCGGATTAGGAAAACATTCCCACCCCTATGGGAAATTGTTTAAAAATAGACTTAGGCTTCCGCAAATGCAGTCCAAGCGGACCAAACCACCCTGCAGACCAACCTTTTTGTTTAATTTTTCCTTTTTATTTTTTAGAAGTCTTGGATCTTGATTAAAAAAAAAAGAATTCTTAGATCATGCCTTTATTATTATTATTATTATTATTATTATTATTATTATTATTATTATTATTATTATTATTATTATTATACCACTGCTCATTTCAATTTAATCCTAATTTTAAATTTAATTAAGTTTCAATTAATTACACAAAATGGAAAAAACAAAATTCAAAATTCAAAATTATAAAAAAAAAAAAGGAAAGTCAATCCAGGGACCAGATCGGTCCGTTTTAGGAGGGACTAAACCATCCAATGCTAGACCTATTCAAAGGTAATGAGTTTGGTTGGTTTCTTTTACACTTATAATATCTTTCTTGTATTTATGTACAATTTTACTAATTATAATATAACGGTGGTAATCATAATATAATGGTAAAAGTGACCACAAATAATTGAAAACTATGATTTTATATCAACTTCCTATGTTTGTATAGTGTAAGTAGTAGAACCTGTATCAATTATAATGCTTACAACGGTGGAGCCAGGAATTTATTCATAGGGGATTAGAAGACAGTTTTTGCTTCAATGCAAGCGGAAAGGGTTACAATTGTTTTATAAAAACTATTATATCATTATACTTCATACTATATACATAATATACATTAAAACTCTTCCACCTACAAAAATAATTTGGACAGACGTCAAAACTCTTATTAAAAACTTTTCCGCTCAAAACAATATAAATTCTCGAATTTATTTGGAAAAAACAAAATTTCCTTGGATTAATAACTTATAGAATTAATGATAATTATATTATAAAATTTAATAATAATTATAATTGATTAAAAATCTAATACACCAATTTTAGTTTTGTTTGAAATTTCTAATTTGATTTTAGATCACCTAATAATTATAATATATTTTATCTTTTATATATTTTGAATCAACTAGCAATTATAATACAAAATTTAATAGCGATTTCAATTGATTAGGATATTAATATACTGATTATCATTTAGTTTCAAGTATCTAATTATATTTTTTTTTTTTATGAATTTTTAATCTCCTGACAATTACAGTACAAAATTTAATATCAATACAATAATTGGTATGATTTTGACTAATGGTTGATTATTTTAGAAACAATTAGTTTAAATTTAATGCTAAGTAAGTAAATTTGATACCTGACTATTGATTTATTGAACTGTATAAATTAAATTTATATTTCGCATGATTGTGATAAATAATTGATTTTTTGATGAGGGAAAGATTATAATTAAAATTAAAGAATTAATACATTATCCCCCTAAGGCCTAGTAGTGAGAGAAATGTTGTATAACTCGATTTTTATCGGTGCATTTTTTCCTCCTTAATTGGTGCATCAATTATAATCTTTTTTTCCTTTCATTTTGTTCAAATTTCCTTTTTTAGAGATGTAAAACCATCTAATTATTTGCAATTGTATTCATGGATGCCCTCTTCATAGGCTGATTAGTGTGGCTAGTAGGTGATATGTACTTCAATCTCTTTTCTATTACACAAATTGGGTGAAACATTGCATTATAAAGAAGTTTGATTTCGTATTAGCTTGAAAGTATTTACAGTGAGAAAATCTTCTAGATGATTGTTTTGTTTGATTTATTTCAAAACACAAATCCTAATCTCTTCTACAAACACTCTCTTTCTCTCTATCTTCCATTTTTACGTAGCATTACAAAAGAATTTTAACTTTTCTTAAGGGATGACCATTTCTAACATAATTAAATCATTTGAAATTGGATGTTTATCTATCCATATCATACATCCCTTAACATTACAAGTTGCAAGAATGACTTCTCCCACTAGTGTATTCACCATTAAGGGTTTAATTAATTCACCTAAGGGTTTTGAGAGCTTGATTGCTAAATTTTTAAACATAAATGAATGCATAGCATGAGGATTAAACAACACTTTTACTACAAAGGTTTCAATTAACATGGTACCTATTACAAACACATTAAAAGCTTGGCCTCATAATGTATAATGGCAGACACTCTTGCTTAAGTTCCAACTAGTCCATTTCTTGAATTCTTCCTATTCAACGTTGTTAATGATTTCACTATAGTTGTATTTTGAGTGGGCTGCAAATTGGGTGCTATAACGTTAATCCTTTGTCAAGTAGTTAGGCACTTATAAAGCTCAATGCTCCACTTATCCATATCTAAAATAGGATTTGTACTGCTTGAAATAACTAAAGTTACATCAATAAAAATGAGGAGGTCTATTAGGATGATTTAAGAATTTATAGGTCCTATTAGAATTATTGAAATCAACTTCAAATCTACTAGGAACCCTTTCCTGAAAACTTCTTCGATCTTAAAATCTATTTCTTCCCGTTTGCTTATTTCCAGTTAGTACATTCTGATTAGTTCTTACCTTATGTCTCTACTACTTCCTCTCTGGAATTTTATTTTCCTCTTTCTTGGACCTACTTCTTTACTTCGTCTCTCATTAGCATGTAATTCTGCTTGAATTTCCTAATCCAAGGCTTATTTATATGTTATCCTATTAGAAATGTCCACTTGATTATAAAAATAACCCTAAAGACTATATACAAATTGATTCATCCTAACTTTCTCTATGGGTACTAAGTGTTCCGCATATCAAGACAACTAAGTAAATTGTACATCATATTAAGCTATTGTCATGGACCCTTGAGTTAATCTCTCAAATCTACAAGCTTTTACTCTTTGGATGCTTAGTGGTAAAAACCCATCCATTAATTTGGCTTGAAACTGCTTCCAAGTAATAGATTCATTAGCAATAACTATAGGTTCAATATTATGAACATACCAAAAATGAGTTATGTCTTCTAATTGATAACCCACCAATTCCACCATTATATTTGCATTACAACTTAATAATTTTTAAGTTTTTTCTATCTAATCCATGAATTGATAGAGATCCACTATTAGGTCCATGCCATCATACTTTAGGAGGTTTAATTTTTGAAACTCATGCACCATTTATAACCACTCTTTTGGAAGCAATAGGGGTTTAAGAGTTTTTCCATCTATATGAAATAATTGTAAGTAAGTTGTTCTTCCTCCCCTAATCAAACTGACTATGGCTTATTTCAAATATTTTAAATCTATAATTGGATATGGATGCATAAATATATGTTTTCACAATCTCAATTTTTTTGCAAACCCAAGTGTTTCTCTTGCATTATTATGTTTTTTTTGCCTTTTTCACTAGGGGATTGTTATCTAAATGTTGACAATAAAAGATGGCAATATTAGCTCATTTGTACATCTCAAGACTTCCCACATAGGACAATTCAAAGATAATTCAAAGATATGTTGTTTTGGTGGTGCAATGGTTAAAGGTATATATAATAACAATTTCAAATATAACAAGTTAGGAACACAATACAATACAATTTTTGGTTTAGTTTACAAAAATGTGTTTAATAACATAGGGAGTATATCATTTCTATCTATAGCTATATTTTTTAAGTTTACATGTTATATTAACTAATAAATTTTTTTATCATTTATCAATCCGTTTTTAAAGTATAAAATATAAATTAATCTTAAAATTAAAATAAAAAAATTTCATGCATTACATTTATGTGTTATCATTAATCTTAAATGTTTTGATGTTGATAAGACTAGTTAAATAATGATTTAAGAGGTTTATTTTCTAAAACTTAATCTTAAAAGTGATCTATTATACTTATTATGGACATACTTGATTAGGTTAATGTGTTTGGCAGATAAAGTGTTAGCATGTACCTCTACTAAATTGTAATGGGAGGGCTTAATAAGATTTTATTTACATTGGTTAGATTTCCTCTCTATTCGTAATTGAATTCGTAGTCACTAACTTGTCTAATTGAAAGCCGCACATTTTAGGGGAATGGTAGGAAGATATATCCTTATGGTTTTCTTTTAAATACTACTATGTATAGGAAAATTAAATCCATAATAAAGGTATACGTCAATACTAATTTTATTATGATATTCTAAATTTCATATGATTTACAATATTATTTTTTTCTTACATATGGTATTAAAGCCATCTTATATGGATTTAGGATCCAATTTTATATATATATTTTTTAGCATAAGGCAATATTCTAGATACATGATATATTGAAAAATTAATTTATGTTATCTTTATAAAATTTTCTATTTTAGATTTATTTTACTTTTTGAAACTTTTAAATATATTTATAAAATTACTCTTATATTATCTTCATAAACTTGTGGATATCAATTGGCTTCTGAATATTAATTTTTGCTTTTACATTGTTGTTCATGTTGGCATTGGCATTGGCATTGTGTAAAAGAAAGAATAGAAACCACACTAAATTATTAAATTAGAACATAAAAGATTAGATAGACATTAATTTCATATCGAAAGCCATATATTTGTACTGCAATAAAATAGTTTGTAGAATTAGCTTCACCCTAATTGGAAAAGTGTGATATTTGCACTCTATCCCCTACTATAATCTATTGACAAATGTTAGTTAATGGAAACACCTTAATTATCACCGCAAGGCATTAGCTTTGAAATAGGAAAATGTTAACAAATGTCTGTCATTATTAAAAGGCATATATATTGAAAGGCATATATTTTCAATAAAAAAGAATATATTTTACCATTAATTTTAAATTTTATATTAATTTAATAGCCTAGTTGCTAGTTTTTCATAAATTCACATTCTTATTTAGATTTTCTTTCATACAATATAATGATGAACTACTTATGCATATCAATAATTCATGATTTATTCTGCAAGAGTTTCTTGATTTGAATTGTTTGCTTAACTGATTATATGTTTAAACACATCGCATAAAAGCCATTTGCTTAATTATCAAAGTGAACCTAACGATAGTTAATCTTTGAAAAACATGATAAAATATTAGAAACTTTTGCATTTATCACTTCCTTATTGTCAGATATTAAAACTTATAGTATTGTCCTAGCAAAAAGGAGGTAATAATTTTTGTAGTTATATTCATTTTTTGTCATAACTAAGATTAACAATATTTTGTTTCCTTTGTGGCAAAGCATAAGGCTGATAATTTCTTTCTTTCTTTTCTCGGCCATTTTATAGGTTTATGTAATTTCCTTTACCTTAAAACATAAGCCATCTTTTATATTTTGAGTTGTTCAATGGGCTTATGAAATTTCCTTTGCCTTATTATATAAACCATTTGAATTGAAGTTTTTGATTTATTATTATTGATATTTATACTGTGATAATTATTTATTATATTTTTATATATATTTAAAATAATTTTTCAATAAAATAATTTTTTTAAAACATAATAATATGCCTACTTGTTATTGTCATCTTCACCCTCTTTCAAAGCTAGGCATAAACAATTAAAATTAGTTTTCAAATATTTTTTATTAAATAAAGCTTAAGATTATAGATTTTAATCCAATGTGAGGCTTGTTTGATCATAATAGGTGTATGTTGTATAACACCTTATTATGGATTGATAATTTTTGCAAGTTATTAGTTTTTTACATAATTATTTGAATAATAGTTCTAGGCAATTTTCTTTTAAATGCTGGATTTGTTTTTGGAAGATTTCTAGATTAATTTTAAATAATTATCACCAAAGTAAAATTAGATTTATAAGGCTTCAAGTTATGAATATTTATGAGATTAATTTTTAATTCTTTTGTACAATTACCTACTCAAATGAGATAATTATGTGTTTTAATTAGAAATTGGTTTAATGAAGCATTTTTCTAGACATATTTTATTATTGAAAATTTATCTATACAAAGCGGATGAGTTTTCAATTTTAAAGTATTATCTTGGTTGGCTTTAATGGTAGGAAAATCTTCACATATTATATTTTCTATCTAAAGGAAAGAATATAATGATTTTCTTGTGCTCTTAAATGTTTTTAGGGTAAATTACTCTCACTTCCCCTAAAGTTTGGACTAAATACACTCCCCTCCCCCCATTTTTCAAAATTAGTCCAAACTCCCCTCAAAATTTTGTATAAAGTTACACTCCCTGCCACTTTAGCTAATGGTTTGTTAGGATAACTGGTAGTCAATGATAACTGTGGGCTCCATCATAGTTAAATGCTTTTTTTTCAAAATTTATGGATGAAATTACCCTTCAATAACAGAACAAAAACAATGCAATAGGTGTACATTTTCATATATCATCAACATCAATTTTTTTACTACATTTGCATTGCTTTGAATTCATTTTTTGTACAAAACAGAGTATATTTAGACAATTAAAAATAAATATATGAACATATTATCTAACTTATTATATAGAAATATTATATTTATATATGATTTTATGAGATGTGATCCAAAATGTTGCCATAGTTGAACAATTGAAGAAAAATAATTATTTGAAAATAAAATTTAATAAAATTAAACATAAAATTATATTATTTTTTATATTTAAATATATTATAATTCAAAATTAATACTATACTATAAAAAATATAGTTCAATTTTTCATCTAAATCATTGTTATACATTTGTAATTTCATTAACTAAAATTTTAAATTATTAACTAAATTTAAAACTTAAAATATGGAATTATTCAAATGATATAAACTTAAAGATTTAACAATTAAAATTTCGTGTTTAATTCTAGCACTAAAAATTTCAATGTTATTAGATACACTCTTATTAATATTTTTTTCTTTTTAAGTTACCTCCCTTTTTTATACTATTACTAGTTTTATTGTTACCTCCGAGGTGACACTATAGAATTCACCCTAAAATAATATGAGGAATGGAATTTTGGTGTAAAAGATTATGCATTGATATGACCAAACTATTTATTGAAAAAATTTTAATTAAATATAAAAAATGCAACATGTAACAAGTTTATATCATTTGAATAATTCCATATTTTAAGTTTTGAATTTAATTAATAATTTAAAATTTTATTTCAAAAATATTAAAATTTTTATATGATTTTAAAATTATTCTTAATTGTAATTTTTAAAATTGTATACTTCACATTTTTTAATGCTAAATCTAAAATTTTGTATAAAATTTGTAAGAATACATGCAGATATAGAATCGAATCCAAGAGAGATAATAAGATTGTGTTGTTATAAATAATTATGTAAAATTAATTTACATTAATAATGAATGAATTAAATTTATATCCCATTTGATGTTTGTTGATTAACTATATAAATTATATGGAATTATTTATAAAAATAATTTAATAATGGTATCTTTTCTAAAATTTTGAATTTAACTAGATAAGATTTTGATTGAATTCTTTTTATGAAAAATTCAACTATAATGAATTAGAATATTATGTAATTTATCAAATTATGAAAAAACTTTATATTAATTAAAAGAATTTAAATTTGATTCACTTCCAGTATAAATTAATTTTATACTATTATTCATTTATGTATTATTATATCAATAAAAAATTTAATAAAATTTCTTTACTATTGTAAAATTTTTTTTTATCATTATAGTTTTTAATGATGTGTCTTTTACTTATCACTGGTAGTATAAAATATTTTACACTAATGATGAATCAAATTTAAATAATAATTAAATTATAAATTAAATAAATTATTTTAATTTTATATTTAACAATTCACATATAAATATATTAAAGCCAACTAAATTTTAAATTGTTAAAATTAGGCTTTTTTATTTAGATTTAAATTTGATCCATTGTTAGTATTTATTAATCTTATATTATCATTTATCTATGTGTTACTACATTAATAAAAATAATTAAAATTCTCTTAATGTTAGCAAAAAGCTACTATTAATTTTTTGATTATGTATATCATCTTATTTATTAATAATTTAAAAAAATTTATATTATTAATGAATTAAATTTAGATTCTTTTTAAATTTTTATTTATTTTCAAAATATAAATATAAATTTAACTTATTATTAATATAAACTAATTTTTTATTATTATGTAAAGAAAAAGAAATGGGGAGAGAAAAAGAGAACTAAAACTTACGTGTTAAGAAGCGAAAGTACGTGTTGAAATAGTAAATAATGCTAAAAATTGGAAGTAAAGAAAATAAAGAGGTCTTTATTAACTTAAAGCCCATAGGGGTATTTTTGTCAATAAATACAGCTGTTTACTTCTGTCAGTTTCAAAGGAGTGATTACCAAAACTGAAAATCGAGGGTATGGAATGTAATTACCCTAAACCTCAGGGGATGTGAGAATAATTTATCCATATTTTTATTTTCTATGTATTCATGAATTAACATATTGTTTTTTGTTATAATATTATATACAATACCTTTTGCTTCGTTAATTTATTTTTATCTCATCATAGAAATTACTTTGAGTGATTATTATTTCAAAGATAATTTTATTACTGAAAATAAAAAAAATATTTTTAGTAATTATCTATTAAACTAATAGGATTCTTATTTTATACTTTTGAGATTTAATGCTAAGATAAATATTATATGCAATATAAGGTGAAGGAAATATCATGCATTGATTATCTTACTTACCAATAATTTACTTTTAGTTTGTTTGATGGAGTACTAGTTTCTTTTTCATATTTAACATCAAAAACATGAGAAAGTGATGACATTTTGTGAAAATCCTTATTTGAAATATCTTTAGTGATGTGACATTGAGAACTAAGCAATATTTTTTTCTTAGAACTAATTGCATGGAAATTAGTTACCTTTGAATAGAGTTTTTTTTTGTTTAATAATAATTACTATTTTTATTTTTATTTGATTGGATTTATTATACTAAAGTTAAATATGATGTTATGTACCCTTTTCAATCATTGTTGCGATTATTTACTCTTTTTGAGATAAATAAGGTACATATTAGACCATATAAATTTGAGATTCTATTTTGGAATACAATGTAGTTTGCCTACTAATAGTAGAGATACATGTTGTTTAGTATCTTGTTTTATATTAATCATTTTATTTAGTTATTTTAATGAAATTTGTATTTTATCATAATTAAAGATTGGTGATTGATGAACTCATTCTTGCTTCCAACCATTATTAACATGTTTAAAAAGAGCATTTAGGCAAGTGCAACAAGATTTATTTATTATAAAAGGATATAATATTATGAGATATGTTCCTTTCATGAAACTTTTAGATATCTTCCATGTAATTATCATATAGTACAATAATATAAGATATTGGGCCTTAAAAGACATTAATTTAATTTATTTGATTGGAAAATTTATTCATTTTCCTAATGATCACCTTTTAATGGTAGCATTAGTTTTATAAATTTATATTTTGAATTGCATAAATTTAAGATATATTTTTTTGTAATAGTAGGAGTGGTTAAATTACTAGATGCATATATGTAAAGTTCAAGGATTGAACCTTGGATGTAACAGAAGGCATAAAGCTTTCAAGGGACATTGAATGCTACTTAAGCTACAAGCTCTTAGCAATTTAAAATGTATTTATGTGTAAAAGAATTAAAATTAAGGCAATTTTGGACGTAACAATTTTTTAATTTGTAATCATTTAATATATTATTATGTATTGAAGTTGATCACATGTTATATGTGCTTAAAATTATCATTGCTCTAAATAATTTTTATATCCGTGGTCTTTTGAAAAAATCTATAAATTATTATAGATAATTATTACCAAAGTAAGGTTATTCATATTGATTTATAAAGTTTTTAAATTATATCATACAAGATTGATTTATGATTATTGTATGCAATTGTTTATCTAAAAGGGGTTGTTGTATATTTTAATATGGGATGTGATACTAGTTTTTATAGTTGGTTTGGTTTTAAAAACATATTTGTCTAAAAGAGACATGTTTTCAATGCTAAGATATTATCTTCGTTGACTTCATGCTATATTTTCTTTCAAAAGGAAAAACTATAATGATGTACGTTACTTCTATATTCATTAACTAAGAGTTGCATTGTTACTTTCCATATTGTTTCTTTTGCTTGTGTGGAAAACTTACTACATCTCTGATTAAATAATTACTTTCAAGATATAATTAAAACATGCTTCAAAACATTGGTTATAAGGGTAAACTGATTTAGAAGGTCTATTTATCTAAAGGGAATAGTTTCTTGAATATTAGGTTATCCCCTATATGATTGAGTTAATATATTTGAGAGAGAACTTAATACATACTATATATTTTATGCAAAGGAAAATTTATAATTATATATTGAGAACTTAATACATACATTAGGTTTTCTTTTTTTATTTATTATGTGGTACTAGATAATTTATGCAACTAATTTTATCTTTTTTAAAGTTTAAAGAGTGATTAAATGAATTAATTTTGAAAATGACATATACTAATGTGCAACTTTAGTTATATGTTGATTTATTGAAGTTTATATTGTTGTATGGCATTAAGGCACAATAATACTCAAATATGAATTTTTTTTCTCTTTTCCATTTTTAAGATGAAATTATATAAATTATTCATTTAAAAAATTGTATTTGATAAATAAATGATTTGATTAATTAGTAAAAATAAATTTATAATTGTTCGATTACCAAGAATGTTATTAATATTATAATTTTTTAAATATGATGAGTTACTTGATAATGTTTAATTTATCTTTTGAAATAGTACATGGATTTTGATAAGTTCATCAAATCTTGATATTAGTGGGAATTTGCTCTAGTATTATGAAATTTTATTTATAATGTAAAATATGATACCTACGTTTAAGAGCTTATTTTTTATAAAGATCATTTGATAATCTTTAAAATTACTTTACTTTGTAAGATGTATTATAAACATCAAAATTTGCTTGTATAGTTTAATTTGTAATAAGTTATGTGTTATTACATACATTTACTTGTCAACAAATATGCATGATAAAGAGGTGAACATTTCAATAAATCTTCTTTTATATATATATATATATATATATATATATATATATATATAATATTTTTATTTTTGAAGTACTTTTTTAATCAAGCATATTTTCTACTAATAGTAATAAATTCGATATAAACTTCAGTATAATATAAAATAACTTATAAAGTGCTTAATATATGTGTTGTAAATCCATTTGTTTCTAAACTTTTTATGAGATGCACTTTATCACCTAGTGTATATATTAGTGTTTATTGCTAGCATGAGAATTTTTCATGTTGTTATAAGTCAAATTTATGATTTTTCATCATACTTTGTTTGCGTGATCTTTAAAAATATGTTATAAAATCTCTTTTGTTAAATTAACTTGATGTCAATCTTGGTATTAATCTTCTAAATTTATGTAAAATGCTTGTTAGAGATACCAAAGTTAATTATATAATTAATTTTTCTTAACTTATTAATTTTTTTATTTAGATTATATTACTAATTTTAAATGATTTTAGAAATTGTAAGTTTATGTATCATTGAGATATGTATGTGAACCTTAAATGTTGATTTTTCCTAAAGTAAAGTTTTTATCTATATAAGATGTTTTATAAGCCTATTAAGATATAGGCATTCAATTTCATTTTCTTATAATATGCTTAGTTAGAGGAAATTTTATATTATATATTATAGAACATTTCATCTTAGTTAATAATCATAATATATTTATTAGTAGACAAGATCTATGTGTTATATATTATTACACAATTTGCAAATCCTTATCATATTTATTCTTAATCATATTGGTATATTTATGTGCATTTAAATAAGTAATTTATGATTTTTTTATTAATACATATATCTTTATATTGTGAAATGTACCAATTATTGTAATTATAAGGATTTAGACTTGGTGTTAATTGTTAACTTTTGAACTCATATATATGGACTTTTTATGGATACCATATTGGAATAATGAGACTTACTTTGATAAAGATTAGGTATCAATACAATATGAGTTTATATGATACCTTATCAAGATTAACATTTGGTGTCAACTATTAGTTTTTGAGTTATATAGTTGTCTCTTAGTTGACATCACCTTTAAATTTTGATATATTCTAATAATAGATTTATGAGGACTAAGATTTAGTGTCAATCATTAATTCTTGAATTATATATTCATCTCCTAGTTGATACCATTTTAAAAGTTAGAGATATTTTGGTTGTAGATTTATAAAGACTAAGATTTAATATTAGTCGCCAGCACTTGTGTTTAATGTTAGTCTTTTAATTGACATTATTTTGAAATTTTGATACAATTAACTTTATTGTTGTTAGAATATTTCTCTGTCTTATTATTATTAAGAAATTAACTTTATTGATACAATTTTAATACAATTAACTTTATTGAGTTTGTTATAAAGAAATTGTTGAGAATGACTTGAAAAATAACATTTTTATTAGATCACATTTTTAATGCTATTTTTCTTGCTACACTTTCACATTAATGTCTCATGTTCAAGTAATTGATAATATATATATAATTGTAAAAGGCTTTGTACTGATAATAATGCAATTACTACTATGATTTGATAATGTTGATTACTTAAGTGTGAATCATGTTTTAAGTATTATTTTTAAAATTATATGTTTTCAAAATCATGATAATATGTTCTAAATTTTGTGTTTAGAATAAGAATTATTTTTATATAAAATATTTTGAAAATAAAATCTTTATAATTTAAATTGCTTAAATGGGGGAATATTCAAATTTTTGTGGGCTATAATTAATTGAAAATGTTTTTATTTTCATAACAATTGTTGTATAATTATTCAAGAGATTTATTTTCTAGAGTCCAATCTTAAGAGTGACCTATTATGTTTCTTATGAACTTACATATATTTGATTAAGTTAATGTATTTGGCAAGTAAAATATAGGTCTGTAACTTTACTAGCCTATAACAGAAGAACTTGTAAGGTTTTATTTATATTGGCAAACTCTCTTATCCACTCTTAACCATATTTTAGTTATTGGCTTGTCTCATTAAAAGTTACATGCTGAAAGAGAAGGATAGGAAGATCTATGCCTGTGATATTTTAATATTATTACTTTTTTTTTACATTGCACCTATGTTAACCTATTTTTTTTTTATAATTTTCATGCAAGATATTGAACTTCTTGTCTAAAAAATTATGTAACATTAGAAAAAATCATATAAATCATTTAAAACTATAATACACAGATTATTCATATTTCTATAAAAAAAAATAGGTTACAATGAAAATATATAAATTTGTAAAAAAAAAGTTTTAATAAAGGTGTTAGTATGTAATACACCTCTTTTTAAAATTAGTATGCATATATACACCTCTTTTTAAATATGTATAAAATTTTTATTATTAAAACTTAGGCTAATGATGAAATGAATTATAAGACATAATTCTAATGTAATTCTTCTATTAGTGTAATACAAAAGAGTGCAAGTAATATTTTTTAAAAAAAGAAATTAGAGTTAGGTACAAATTGAAAAAATAATAGGTGAATCATGTAAGTTGCTTTTTTCATATATATATATATATATATATATATATATATATATATATATATATATATAAAAGAAGTCAAATAAAAAAATGTTAACATCTTTTTTCCGCTTATTTTACAAGAATACTGGATTTTACAACCTTAAATTTGAATTTTTATTTCTTTTATGGAGTTTTTTTTCCATGAGTCTTGTAAAGTAAATATGATATTTATTCTCTCATTTATAAATATAGTAACTATTATATTCCTCAAATTTCATAATTAATATTATTAATTCTTTATTTTTACTATTATTATAATTATCTGTTACTCTTTTCATGTGTAACACTTAAATAAATGGCAAAAAGAAATAATGTAATAAAAAAGAAATTATATATTTGACATTGCTAAGGTGTTATTTAACAATTAATTTCAATATTTTTTATTTATTTTAACATTTTAAATGAATGAAAGGATGAATAATGCTAATTATAAAATTTGAGAGATGTAATAGTTACTACTTTTATAAGTGAAATACTAAATATTGTATTTACTTTAGTAATTAGGATAGATTAATCCTGAAATTTCCTATATTGTTTAGGCTAAGTTTTTATCCATCATATATAAGTTTACAACATTTATTTATACAAAAAATGGCCCACCAACACATTTCATAATTTATAAAGAATTATCTAACATTTACAATTGAATTTCTCCCATTTTTTCCTCTTATAGAACTAAAAGGTCATTAAATATGGATTATTATGGCATAAACAAGTGCAAAATTTTAACAATCCGATGTCCATCTTTAAAATTAACACTAATAATTTAAAGTTTTTATATTCCCGCATCTTATCAATGACTTTTACTTCTATATTCCTTTATAAAGATATCTTGATTCCACTAGACTAGTTAAAATGGGCAATTCTAATGGGTAAAAATGGTACATTGTACTAATTTTAGGTTGGACTATTTTTTCATTAAATCGAACTAAATCATATAAATGTATTACCAATATCAATACTAATCCTACTTCCAAGTTAACTTTTATTAGATAGATTTAGGAAGGTTCTACAATTTGTTATTCTTTATTATAATTACTACTTCACTTGTTTGTTAATTACTAATTTTATATCATTAATTAATCAAAATCAATTATGATGGCTAAGGTAACTAGTATTATTATAATAATATTTTATTATTATCATTTAAAATTTAATATTATTATTCATTATTATTTGTGTATATAAATAAAATAGTATGAAAATAAATCAAGGCATAAAAATTTTAAATATGAAAAACCCATAATTAAAGGTATAAAAATCATATGACCTAGTCCAAAAAAATCTTACTATTAATAAAAATGGGTATGAATCTTTATTTAACTAAATTCATAATATATATATATATATATATATATATATATATATGATTATTTTATTGTAATTGTAATAGTTTATTACTTCCATTAATATATTTTTTAGTTTTAATAATTATTTTATGTATATTTAGTAATAATAATTACTTTATGAAATTAAATTTTTATTAATTTTTTAGGTTTTATGATAATTATATTAATCTCACATAATATTTATTATTTTTTGTTTTTAATATGATTATTTTTTTCAATAACTTCATATATATTTTAACAATATCATATATATAAACTTATTAATTTGAATGCAAAATATTTTTTAATTTAATGAAATTATTTATTTTAATAATTAATGTAATATAAATTGATAATATTTATTATATAAATTCATTAATTTTAAAAATAAATTAGTTAATATTACTTATATCTATAATTTTAATATTATTGTACATATTAAAGCATAGTTTTAATATTTTAAAATTATAACTCTAATACACACACACAGACACAGACATAGACACACACACACACACATACACCTTAATAAATTAATTATTCTTATTTACTTATATTACGAGAATAATGAGATAATCTAATTAGCTAAAACTTATCGGTCCTAATCACAAGTCTAGCAAAATTATACAAGGTCCATGCTAATCCATTACACTTAACTTATTTTTATGTCTCTAAATTCTACTATAGTCCCTATACTTATAATAAACAACATGAGGTTCTTTATAGTGCGACTTTTGTGTACCATTTCTTTGTCAATGGTGTTGGTTTCAATATAAATATCATATTATTGGTCACATATAAGAAATTGAAATAGTCCCATATGTGAAATTCAAAATTATTGTTAAATTTTTGTTTAATTTGATTATCATAATATTCTAAAACTTTAGCTAACTATGTTTACTTATATTAAAAAATTTTAAGTGATATGTCATTCACGAGTAAGCTATTTGTGTTAATAAGTGGTAAGAAAAAAGTGGCACATTATGAGGTGAATGAATATAGAATTCATAAAATTGTAGTTGTGTAAATTTATTTCATATTTGTTGCAATGGTGCATGCCAAAATGATGAAAGAAACAAAAATAAGAAAAAACAAAATAAAATGATATAACCCATTAATTATGCTGACATCGTAATATTGATAGGTTTAATATCTCTTTCCATGTATTATTTATAAGTCATCCATAGTCCATTTAAAATATTAGTAGATAAAAAATGTATAAATAAGTCAATTATAAACCAATCATTAATAGCCCAATCCAAATGCATTGAAATCAATTTTTTTATTAAGTCAACAGTCGTTTTGCATTGCAAACAAGCTAAAATCATTTTACTATTGGTAAAAATAATTATGCATTTAAACAAATCTACAATTTCATTCACTTTGAATCCATATAAACTCTTAACACTAAAAAATGTCTTCCATTAAAGTCCAAGCTTTTAAAAGGATGAGTGTTTCACCCATTAGATCACTAATTTTACTTTGATGAATAAAAAATTGTTGACAGATTTAGCACCCTATAAAGTTGCTTTAATTGTAAATGAAGTAATGGCTAAATTGAAATAATATTGAGCATTTACCTTTTGGGAAGCTTTTATATATATATAAACAAATTTACTTTTATGATAATCACTTTATGGGGGATTCTATGTTACCCATGAGGGTTTCAAACCCATAGGTATGTAGTTAAATTGGAGCCATTGGATGAGTTGACCAAGTCAATGGCTTCACTCATCCAATGGCTCCAATTTAACCACATACCCATGGGTTTGGAACCCCCATGGGTAACATAGAAAGCACCTCACTTTATAAATTAATCTAGTATATGAAACTAAATTTTATGAGTTAAAAGACATTCTACAATAAATGAAATAGTAATTATATTCAAAGGACAAGAAATAATTTCACATTTTGGAAAGCGTGTCCTATGTTTTACCAAATTTAAGATTTTGTTTATTTTTGTAAAATGTACTACTATATTGGTACATGTTTAGAAAAAGTTGACAAATTTAAAAACATTGTAACTTTTTAAACCAAATTATCTTGACTACTAAAACAAAACTATCAATAACTCTAACTAATTTTGATAAATTTTACACTTCTTTTTAACCAATACCTTAGCAAAGTTATCAAAAAACGTACCTTTTGAATTGATATTAAGATGAAAAGTTACATAGAGAACATCAATCTTTCTTTAAAAGTCACATTATACAATGTTTCTAATACATGTATCCTAATCCCTAAGCTAGGCCAAGAAAATCTTACATGTCTTTGGAATTGTAGTCTATTTAATTTTAAAATAGTTATTTTACATTTTTTTCTAATATTTCAATTTAAAAGTAAAACTTTACATCTTGTTTTATGATTTAGATTTATTTTATAATATCTATAGACACCTTTATTTTATTTGTCTTTCATCATTTTAATTATGCTTGTATGTAGTGTTCTTAAATTAGTGTATGAATAATCAAAGTCATCCACACTATCATTTTTGAGGAAGTGATAACATTCTTTCCCATAGTGAGTACATTTTGTTGTTGTTCATTTATAAGAAAATGGTATAAATAGTGTTTCTTAAAATGCAAAGAACAATAATCATTTGTCAAAAATCATAATTTCCATTCACATAATGTAAGTAATATCACAAAACATAATTGAGTGTTACATGTATTTATTCATGCTTTATATTTCAAAGTCTTTTAGGCCTCCATACCCATCATGGTTCAAAAGTTAATACTGCACGATTCACACAAAATAAAATGTTAGAATTTAAAATTGATAACATAATATTTTCCATAATTAAACTTAAAATGGGAAGTGTTAATCCTAGGACAATATATGATTGAAACCTTTTGTTGCTATAATAATAATTTGCAAATGTATTTGTTATTCAAGCTCACATATCATATAAAAATTTCTCTAAATTGTACTTACATATTGTAGTTCATATTTAAGTTAATCGAAAACTTAAGGTCAATTTTGCAAAATCCAAGTATTTGTTTAACCCTATCATTATTAACACTAATATAAGGTGCAACCTTCTTAAAGTATTGACATACATCCTTGTAAATCTGTGCAGTATCTACCAATTTATATAGTGTTACCACTCTATTATAGCATGCAATAGATGGTTAATCTAGGCCTTGACTAGTTAAGAAAGCTTGACACGACATTAAATCTATAATTGCCTTAAAGCAAGAAAGGGCTTCAACTTTGTTTGAATCTAATGCTATTATTTATTTTAATAATTAATATAATATATATTGACAATATTTATTATATAAATTCATTAATTTTAATATTAAAATTATTTAATATTACTTATAGGTATTTTTAATATTATATATATTAAGCTATAGTTTTAATATTCTGAAATTATAACTCTAATATATGTATATATATTCACACATATGTACACTTTAATAAATTAATCCTTTATTATTTCCTTATATTATGAGGCTACTTAATGGGATAAATGAACAATTGAATTAACTAAAACTTATCAATCTCGATTCTTTATTAAGTCAAGCTATCCTTTATTAGTTCTTTACTAGATCAAATCTTTGTTAATGATTTCCATGTTGATCCTAGTTTAAGCTTAGGCAAAATTACATTAGGTTCATGCTAACCCATTAGATTCAACTTATTTTGACATCTCTTGATTCCATTATAGTCCCTACACTCATAATAAAACAATATGAGGTTCTTTATAGTGTAACTTTTGTGTATCATTTTTTTGTCAAATTGTTTATTCTAATATAGGTGTCATATTATTAGAGGCACATGAGAAAATTGAATAGTCCTATATTTACAATTCAAAAATGTTGTTAAAATTTTTTTCTTTAGTTTAATCATTATAAGATTCCAAGAGTTTGGCTAACTATATTGAATTATATTAAAAAATTTTAAATGATATATCATTCACGAGTAGTCTATTTGTGTTAACAAGTGGTAGACATAAATTAGCTTATTATAAGATGAATGAAAATAAAATTTATAAAATTGTAATTATGAAAAATTATTTTGTATTTCTAGAGGTGGTGAAGGTAGAAATGATGAAAGAAACAATGACATGTAAAAATAAAAAAAAGGTGATTTCACTTACTAATTGTGCTAACAAGGTAATATGGATAGGTCTAATATCTCTTTTGATGTATTATTCACCGGTTATTCATAATCCATTTCAAATATTAGTGGACAAAAAAATATACAAATAAGCCAATTATGAACTAACCATTAATAACCCAATCCAAATGCATTGAAATTGATTTGTTTGTCATATCAAGTCAACAACTGTTTTGCATTGAAATTAGCTAAAATTGCTTTACTTTTGGTAAAAATAGATATAAATTTAACGAAAATTACAATTTCATTTACTTTGAATTACACCAAATCTTGATGTTTAAAAATGTTTTCCATCAAAGGTTATTTATTTGAAAGTTCAAGCTTTCAAAAGGATGAGTGTTTCCCTTATTAGATTACCAATTTTATATTGATGAATAAAAATTTATTATTTAATGTAGAAAACATTCCACTTCTTAATAGATTAAACTTCCCATAAAGTTGCTTGGGTTTTAAATGAAGTAATAGCTATATTGAGACCACTTTAAGCATTTACATTTTGGAAAGGTTTTTCTATATATGAACAAACTTACTTTTGTAATTCATTTCAAACATATGATTAATATTCTTTAGTGTAATCACTCTATAAGTTAATATAGTATCCAAAGCTAAATTTTATGAGTCATAAGACATTTTGCAATAAATGAAATGGTAATTATATTCAAAGAATAAGAAATACTTTCACATTTTGGAAAGTATATCCTATAGTTGACCAAATTTAAAATTTTATTTATTTTTGCAAAATGTACTATTACATTGGCATTTTTTCAAGAAAAATTGACAAATTTAAAAACATTGCAACTTTATAAACCAAATGATCTTGACTATTGAAATAAAACTAATGGTAACTCTAATTGTTCTTAGTAACTATGGAAATAAAACTCATGGTAACTCTAATTATTCTTAGCAACTTTCATACTTATTTTTTTTTAACAAATACCTTAGCAAAGTTATCAAAACACATATCTTTTCAATTGATATTAAGATCAAAAGTTAAATACAAAATACCAATCTTTCTTTAAAAGTCTTATTATACAATGCTTCCAATACAAGTGTCATAACACCTTAGCTAGGCTGGTTAATTTTTATATGTTTTTTGGAATTGTAGTCAATTTAATTTTAAAATAGTTATTTTTTATTTTTTTAAATTTCAATTTAAAAGAAAAACTTTGCATCTTGTTTATTAATTTAGATTTATTTTATGATATTTATAAACACCATTATTTCATCTGTCTTTCATCATTTCAAGTGTGCTTGTATGCTAAGTGTTCTTAAATTAGCGCATGGATAATCGAAGTCTTCCACACTATCATTTCTTGAGGAAGTGATAGCATTCTTTTCTTATAGCGATTACACTTCGTTGTTGTTCATTTTATATAAAAATGGCATGAATAGTAGTCCTTAAATTGTAAAGAACAATAATCATTTGTCCAAAATCATAATTTCCATTCACATAATGCGAGTAATATCCTAAAACACAGTTAAGTATTACGTGTATTTATTCATGCTCTATATTTCAAACTCTTCTAAGCCTCCATAATCCCGTCTTAGATTAGAAATTAATGCTACACAAATCACAAAAATAAAATGTTAGAATTTAAAATTGATAACATAATGTTTTCCATAATTAAACTTAAAATGGAAAGTGTTAATCCTAGGACAATATATGATTGAAACCTTTTATTACTATAATAAATTGCAAAAGTATTTCTCATTCAAGCTCACATATCTTATAAAAATTTCATTGAATTGTACTTATGTGTTGCAGTCCACATTTAAGTCAATCGGAAACTTAGGGTCAATTTTGTAAAATCCAGGTATTGGTTTGACCCTATCATTGTCGACACCAATACGAGGTGCAACCTCCCTAAAACATTGACATCCATCCTTATGGATTTGTGTAGTATTTGCTAATTTATATAATGTCACCATTCTATTGCAACATGCAATAGATGGTTGATTTGGGTCTTGACCAATTAAGAAAGCTTGACACAGTATCAAACTGTGATAACCTCAAAGGAAGAAAGGGCTTCAACTTTGTTTGAATCCAATGCTATCAACAAATTTAAACCTATAAAAAAACATGAAAAAGGTCTTTACATTGATCTCCATTTTTGGATATGGATAACTCACTAAACTTTGGCTATTTTTTGCTAATGAATTGAAATTGTGCTTAATAATAAGGGGGAAACTCCTTTTTATAGCCAAAATGCTCCAAGTATTTTTTAGAACTTGTTTGGATTCACTTTGGAAGTTGCTTTGAATTGTTGAATTTTTCTAGAATAGTTAACAGAAAGTGTGGCAATTGTGATATATTTTCACCATTATTTTCATCTATCTATATCCATCCATTTAAACTTTTTTAGTACGTTGGTTGGATAAATTATTGAACCTATTGAAAAGCTTTTACCCATGGATAAACTATTATCCATTTGTAATTTAAATCAATTTTGGATAGATTGATCACTCAAACTTCTTATATTGCTTTTACTAAGTTTTTATCCATCACTTATAAGTTTAGAACATTTATTTATGCAAAAAATGGCTCACTGTCACATTTAATAATTTTTAAAGAATTTCATAACCCATACAATTAAATTTCTCCTATATTTTTTCTCTTATAGAATTGAAGGGTCCCTAAATATGGATCATTATGGCATAAATGAGTGCGAAACTTTCACGATCCTATATCCATCTTGAAAATCAGTACTAGCAATTTTAGTTTTATTTCTACATTCCCTTATAAAAATATCTTAATCTCAATAGACCTATTAAAAATGATTAATTTAATAGGCAAAAATTGTACACCATGTTTATCTCAGAATATGTTACTTTTTCACTAAGTCTAGCTAGATTGAATTGATATAGTAACAATACCAATCCTATCCTGAGGTCAACTTTTACCATGCCATTCTAGAAGGATTCTACAATTTGTTATACTTTATTATATTTATTACTTCACTTGTTTGTTTATTACTAATTTTATACCATTAATTAATCAAAATCACCTATTATTGCTAAGATTACTATTATTATTAGTATAATATTCTAATATTAGCATTTGAAATTTAATTATTTTGTTCATTTTTTTATTGTATATAACTAAAATAGTAAGAGAATAAATTAAGGCACAATAATTTTTGATGTGAGAAAAATAATTAGAGGTGTAAAAATCACATGATCTAATCTAAAATTTTTTATTATTAATTAAAATAGATACAAATATTTATTTAACTAAACTCACAATATATACGTATGAATATATGATTATTTTATTATAATTGTAATAATTTATTACTCTAATTAATATATTTTTTATTTATAGTAATTATTTTATATATGTTTATTAATAATAATTACTTCATGAAATTACTTTTTATTAATTTTTTGGCTTTATGATAGTTATTTGAATCTTACATGATATTTATTATTTTTTAATATGATTATTTTTTTTCAATAACTTCGTGTGTGTATATATATTAATAATGTCACATATATAAGCTCATTATTATGAATACTAAATATTTTTTTATTTTAATGCAATTATTTATTTTAATAATTAATGTAATATATATCAACCATATTTATTATAAAAAATTATTTAATTTTAACATTAAAATTATTTAATATTACTCATATTTATAATTTAATATTATTGTATATATTAAAGTATATTTTTAATATTTTAAATTATAATTTCAATATATATACACATATATGTACAATTTCATAAATTAATAATTTATTATTTGCTTACATTATAAGGCTAATTAATGGGATAAACTGATAATTCAATTGATTAACACTTACTATTACTAGTTTTTTATTAAGTTAGGCTATCTTCTTTCGATCTCTTACCAAATTCGGTCTATGCTGACAATTTTCATGCTAGTTTCAATCTCAAATCAAGCAAAATATGCTAGATTCACACCAATCTATTAGACTTGACCTATTTTGATATCTCTTGATTCCATTATGGTGCCTATACTTATAATAGACAACATGAAGTTCTTTATAGTGTAACTATTGTGTATCATTTCTTTGTCATATTGTTGGTTCCAATGTAAGTGTTATATTATTAATGGCATATAAGAAAATCAAATAGTCCCATATAAGCAATTCAAAAATATTTTTAATTTTTTTATTTAATTTAATCATCATAATATTCTAAAACTTTACGTAACTATATTGAAATATATTAAAAAAATTTTAAGTGATACGCTATTTACAAGTAGCCTATTTGTCTCAACTAATGGTAAACATAAATTAGCTTATTATGAGGTGAATTAAAATAGAATTTATAAAATTGTAGTTGTGGAAAATTATTTTATATTTCTAGTAGTAGTGGACACAGAAATAATGAAGAAACAATGACATGAAAAAAATAAAAAAAATAATTTAACCCACTAATTGTGGTAACATGGTAATATGGATAGGTCTAGTAGCTTTTTCGATGTATTATTTATAGGTTATCCATAATTTATTTAAAATGCTAGTGGATAAAAAATGTATAAATAAGTTAATTAGTCAATTATAAACCAACCATTATTAGCCCAATCCAAATGCATTGAAATTGATTTGTTTGCCATAGAGTTGCTTTTGTCATAAATGAGCAATTAGTTATTAACTATAACGATTAGTTAATTTAATTAATTGTTAATTGATGACTGATTGTATTAGTTGATTTAACCAACTGATTGCATTAATTATTTAAATAAGAATGTTTAGTAAAATTAGCTATTTATAATTAGTTGTTTGTATATAAAATGACATATAAGGATATGAGTATATTTTATGAATTATTTGAGTATCCTCTTATTTCAACATTTTAAATCCTATATGTTATTTAGTAAATTAAATTTTCTTGTAAATAATATATCATTATGTAAAAGAATACTTTTTTAATACTGTATTTTATGTTTTGTAGTAGATTAATATTTATTCTCACAATTTCTTATTATTTATTGAACTTGTTTCATTTAAGTATATCAATATTTATGATAAATTACAATTACAAATATAATTTACATTAATGGCTTTATTGTATAACTCATTCTACTATCATTTTTGTTTCAATATTAATTTGAAGAATATATTTTTTCTACTATAACTTAATTTTTCTTTCACTTTTTTTCTTTTCATTTGTTCACTTAACTAATATTTTAATATATATATATATATATATATATATATATATATATATATATATATATATATATATATATATATATATATATATATATTGTAATTGGTGAGGTTTCTGGCTCTTCCAACTTACGTATATTAGTATACATATTAAGCAAATGGAGTGCTGGTGCTCGGTAAATGCGAATTAAAATCAATATCGCCATTCAGGTTCTAATTTGACAGTTTTAATACTAGGGTAAAGTGGGAAATATTAAAATTCATTGAGGGCATTTTAGATATTTTATAAATACAAAATGCTTTAATTGATGCAAAATGATGCATCATGTAACGTTTTAAAAAATGACTTTTTCATTGCCAACAGCTATTCTAATTAGTTTATCAAACAGCTTATTTAGTTGAAACCTAAGTTAACTAGCTAAATTAAATCCAGCCAATTAAAAGTTATATGAAAAGTTATTTACCAAACATCACCAATAGCTACTTTGAGACCACTTTGAGCATTTACATTTTGGAAACCTTTTTCTATACATGATTAAACTTACTTTTGTGATTCATTTCAAACATATGATTAATATTCTCTAGTGCAATCACTTTATAAAGGAATCTAGCATCAAAAATTGAATTTTATGAGTCAAAAGACATTTTGTAATAAATGAAATATTAATTACATTCAAAGAATAAGAAATACTTTCATATTTTGGAAAGTGTGTCCTATAGTTGACCAAATTTAAAATTTTATTTATTTTTGGATGTACTACTACATTGGCATTTGTTAAAGAAAAATTAACAAGTTTGAAAGCATTGCAACTCTATAAACCAAATGATCTTGATTACTGAAATAAAACTAATGGTAACTCTAATTGTTCTTAGAAAATTTCTCACTTATTTTTTTTAACAAATACCTTATCAAAACACATATCTTTCCAATTGATATTAAGATCAAAAGTTAAATACGGAATACCAATCTTTCTTTAAAAGTCTTATTATACAATGTTTCCAATACAAGTGTCCTAACCTCTTAGCCAGGCCAATCAATTTTTACATTTTTTTGTAATTGTAGTTTATTTAATTTTAAAATAGTTGTTTTCATTTTTTTAAGATTTCAATTTAAAAGAAAAACTTTGCATCTTGTTTACCAATTTAGATTTATTTTATGATATTTATAAACACCATTATTTCATCTGTCTTTCATCATTTCAAGTATGCCTGTATGCTAAGTGTTCTTAAATTAGTGCATGGATAATCGAAGTTTTCCACGTTATCATTTTTTGAGGAAGTGATAGCATTCTTTTTTTATAGTGATTACACTTCGTTATTGTTCATTTTATATGAAAATGACATGAATAGTAGTCCTTAAAATGTAAAGAACAATAATCATTTGTCCAAAATCATAATTTCGATTTGCATAATGCAAGTAATATCCCAAAACACAGTTGAGTATTACATGTATTTATTCATGCTCTATATTTCAAACTCTTCTAAACCTCCATAATCCCGTCTTGCATCAAAAGTTAATGCTGCACGATTCACAAAAATAAAATGTTAGAATTTAAAATTGATAACATAATGTTTTCCATAATTAAACTTAAAATGGGAAGTGTTAATCTGAGGACAATATATGATCGAAACCTTTTATTGCTATAATAATTTGCAATAGTATTTCTCATTCAAGCTCACACATCTTATAAAAATTTCATTGAATTGTACTTACGTGTTGCAGTCCACATTTAAGTCAATTGGAAACTTAGGGTCAATTTTGCAAAATCCAGGTATTTGTTTGACCCTATCATTGTTGACACCAATACGAGGTGCAACCTCCTTAAAACATCGACATACATCCCTACGGATTTGTGTAGTATCCGCTAATTTATACAATGTCACCACTCCATTGCAACATGCAATTGATGGTTGACCTAGGCCTTGACCAATTAAGAAAGCTTGACACGGTATCAAATCTGTAATAGCCTCAAAGCAAGAAAGGGCTTCAACTTTATTTGAATCCAATGCTATCAACAAACTTAAACCCATCAAAAACATGAAAAAAGTCTTTACATTCTTGACCTCCATTTTTGGATATGGACAACTCACTAAACTCTAGCTATTTTTTGCTAATGAATTGAACCTGTGCTTGATAATAAGAGGGAGACTCCTTTTTATAACCAAAATGCTCCAAGTATGTTTTAGAACTTGTTTGGATTCACTTTGGAAGCTGCTTTGAATTGTTGAATTTTCCTATGATAGTCAACAAAAAATGTGGCAATTGTGATCTATATCCACCATTATTTTCATCTATTCATATCCATCAATTTAAACTTTTTTGGTAAGTTAGTTGGATAAATTATTGAACCTATTGAAAAGGCTCTTACCTATGGATAAACTATTATCCATTTGTAATTTAAATCAATTTTGGTTAGATTGATCACTCAAACTTCTTATATTGCTTTTGCTAAGTTTTTATCCATCACTTATAAGTTTAGAACATTTATTTATACAAAAAACGGCTCACCGTCACATGTAATAATTTTTAAAGAATTTCATAACTCATAAAATTAAATTTCTCCTATTTATTTTCTCTTATATAATTTAAGGGTCCCTCAAAGATGGATCATTGTGGCACAAACAAGTGCAAAATTTTCACGATGAAATTTTTGTAATTTTTTTATACAAGTTTGTAACTATTTTATAGGGTATCTAAATGTTTTTGTTTTGCAAGTATGGTTATTCATATTGCTAGATTTTATAAAAAAAAATGGTAAAATTTTATGAAAAAACTGTACATCTATATTGCAAAGTACTTGTATAATTTTATGAAAAAATTATAAGTTCTTAACAACTTTTTATATAAAATTGCACAACTTGCTTCTAGAGAGTATGGAAGCAAAAGTCTAGAAAGAAATGACCATGCTATGAGCTTGAAGTCTTTGAAATAAGGTTGTGAATAACGCCAAGGCATCAATACAATAGCCATGAACAAGAGACCCTGAATAGCGAAAATCTTTACTACGGTACATCAACACTTATCCACATTTTGGGAATTCAAACTATCAAATTCTAAATATGCCTTAAACCCACACACAGGACACTAGATTTTTAAAAATATCGAAGTTCATGATATATATATATATGTGTGGGGGGGGGGGGGGGGGCGCGTGCGTGCGTATGTGAGACTTGTCCACATTTTGGGAATTCAAACTATCAAAATTCTAAATATGCAACACAGGACACTAGATTTTTAAAAATACCGAATTTCATATATATATATATATATATATATATATATATATGTGTGTGTGTGTGTGTATCAAAATAAAACATATGCCCCCTAAAAGAAAAGAGGAAAAGCAATCTCTCTATCACATGAGCATCTTTGACAGGCCAAGGAGCCTTTTACCAATGTTTTAATGCCATATATCTCCATCTTAGAAGATATCTGTTTGGAGATGTTTTGGTGTTGTGGCCTATCCTTCGCTTCATATTTTGAGTCAATTGAAAAGGAGCTGTCTTTATGTTTAGGTCTAACCTTACCAAAAGAAATACTTGGTTTGCTGCTATGACCCAACTTCCCAGCCGTTCCATTTTGCTCTGGAATGCACTCTTCATCAGTAAAATGCATCCTTTCAGTCTTTACCTTTCTTGGAAGGTCGAACACAGTCTTGATCAGTGTCTCTCCTGCTTTTCACTTTCACATTCTTGACATCACCCGTCAACCCATTTTGAATAATTTAAATAATATCGAGCAGAAAAATTCAACAAATCCTTAAACTCAGCAATTTAGATAAATACTGATTTAAGAAGTACAAATGTCCTGAATGAACTCCCTCTATCAGAGTTGAGCTCGAGTATCTTATGCTCATTTTTGTGCATCTCCCCTAAAACATCAGGTTCACTAACATCGGGAGACTTCTTCACATCATTTAAGCTTCTACTTTTCATTGATGACTGCAAAATTTTCTTTTGAGATGACAACTCCGAGGAACCATCTCTATTTGACGAATATGATAGCTCTTTCGCAGATTTTTTCTTCCCGCCAGGCACTACGTGAAAACTATCATTTAGCCGCTGCTCCTCTGAATGTTGGACAGTTAACAAGCTTCGTCCAATCAAAACACTTCCAGAGGCATTTTGCAGATTACTTTGGCCTTCAAGAGCAAGACCGTGATATAATGCGGCAACAGCTCTTGTGGTATCTTCCTCACTAATGGTGCATCGATTCATGTCAGGCCTGTGCATTTACAACATACTGTTAAAGATTTGGATTCAAAACATTAGTGTACTTTCTTAATTATAATCTTTTGATGATTATGCCATGAAATGTAATCTAGTTTTGATAGCACTTTTGCTACATATAATTATATGTATTAAATATGATTAGCTTCTGGATTAGAACATACAGTCAATTAAGCATTCTGCAGAGCCACTTCTCAGGTAAACAGTTACGATTGGTGCCTCCAGGAAGAAGACGCCATTTATGACATCTGTTGCATTGTACCCAATTCTCTTCTATGACAATAGTAGGGGTTGTCACATAAGGCACTCCTTTTACATTATTCATATTAGTAAGAGGCATTGTGCCTGTTTTTGGATATGCATAGAGGTTGATAGCCTATCAATTTTCTTAACACCTGGTCTCTCCTTTGCTGAACAATTAACTGCAGTCGTGCTCCGGCCAATGACTTCTGATGCCTTCAGTCTGTCCTGAGAAGGAATCCCCGTGGAATCCATTCTGTCATCCTTTTCTTCTAGTTCCCCAAAGAAGTCTCTATATGTATCTCTAGCCTTGCTGGGATCGATTTGTACACTGACACCTTCAGTTTCATTTTTACATGTTTAACTATCCACATTCGAGCTCTTCTTTGCTTTAGGAACCGAAGAGGCAGCAACCCTCAATATTTCCTGTTCGTTTTCCACAGCTACACTAGCAAGACTTCCCTTTGACTTCTTCCCACACGTCGTTCTGTCTAATTCATCCAAGCCACCTCTCTGATCAGCTTTCTTAGGAGGCTCTATTTGTCCCATATTTAAGCCTGTCCCACCTCTGGAAACATTAGACTGAGAAATTTTGGAGTCATAAATTTCACCCCTCTGAGGATTGCCTTTCATGGTAGGAATTGAGATGTCATCAATTGATTTGTCATCCTTTCTCCCACAAACTCTCTTTCTTGGATTTCCTTTACCTTCTCATCAAAGCCATTAACTTCACTAGATTTTAGATCTTGTTCCTTTTGTGCCTGAACAGAGAGGAATTTTTCCCCATCATATCCTTATTAGCATCCTTCAATTTATTACACAGCCCCTCCATACCCTTTATGCAGTCCTCACTATAAGAAAGAGAACTGGATAAAAGTGGAAGCTTCAAAGTCTTTGAAACAAGCTTCTCAGTAGTCAGGGCATCAATACCTTGTTCATTCCTTGATATAAGCCCCCTGTCAATCCTATAATTCTTATTGCTGCATTTAACTTCTGTTGAGAATCCATATCCCATTGCAGACTTCATCTTCTTCCCTCCTAACAATTTTCTGTCCCTGTTTACAAAATGAGATTCATGTCAAAACATTCCAGAACTCTCTCCAAATTACAGAGAAGTCCAGTGTCAAGAATAGAAAAGATAACAACATATTTAAAAACATATGATCTTAAAAATGATCATCAAATGATGTATGATCACAACACAGAAGCCAATGTGATTTTTTTTTCCTTTTAATGAACTGCATCAACCAACACAACTAGAGAGCATACTAAGGCTGAGCCACGTCATCTAGTTATTTCAAAATTCAAACAGAAGTAATGTCTTCAACCCAAGGAGTCAAGAACAAGAAGCATTGTTTTAACTAGTTCTCTCCCCTGCCAGCATATTTTTGAAAAAGGAAGTTATACACGCAATTTCCAAAATTCAAGTTCCATGAACCTAAAATAGCAAGTATTTCATCATATCTCATAATTAAACAGGAGGTCAGAGGAAGAATGACAATAATAACATGTGGACTGTGGTCTTTATTGGCCGACGCCAGGAGAAGCCACATACATACCAAATAACAAACAAGAATTCACAGGCTAAAGCACCACAACAATGAAATTTTATTTCCACACCAAAGAAAATCATATAAAACTCTTTTAGATCAGATTGTTTAAGGGGCATTTCCACGTTGTCTTGTTACATGTGTTAAGCAAAAATTCCTTTATTTACTTGATGCTTCAAAATTGAAATCACAAGCTGTACTGCATTTGCAACTTTAAACAGATATCTTCTAAGTAACACATACATAACGTACCACAATTCATAGTTCAGCACAACACATGTCCGAAGGATATAAATTCTACCAATAATGAAAGCCCAAAACAGGGCAGGAGCAGCTGCGGTGGGCGTTGCTCCAGGTTGTGATGTGCAGCGATGCTAGCGTCCAAGGACATTAAGTTGAAATAGGTTTTGCCCTTAACGAGTCAAGTCTTACTTTTTAAATCATTAATTTGTATAAGATTAAAATTTAGATTTAGTTTGATTTATTAAAAAAATTTAACTTAATTTATTACATAGACTTCTAAATTTCTCAATATGCTAAAACCTTAAAATTCAAAATTTTTCAATAACCTCTCTCTCGCTCTCTATATATATAGTTAGACTAATTTGATAAGCCGAATTTAAAGATTTTTCTTATCCTGATTTATTTAAATAAATAAATTAGGTCATAGAGTGACTGAATTGTATCTCTAGAAGGCATCACTTGCAGTAGGAATGAAATACTGCACAAAAGAAAAACTAGATGTAGACTGGAATTTTCTCCTTGTTCACATCGTAAAAGAAAACAAAAAGGAGGGTTTTAGGTTCTATTAAATTAAAGCATGAAAAAGATAGAAAATGTAATAAATAAAATATGAAACATTGTCATTGTAATTAAAAGAGAGAAAGAAGGGGTCTATTAGTGGTGAGGTCTAAGATTTGGACACGTGGTTGACGATCATTGACTTAAGGATTAGCTGTTGTTGAGTGGGGCACATATGAATTGCATTAGGTCTGGTTCTTATCATTATTCAGTTTTGTATTTGGTTGTTTTCTTCTTTCGAGTAGTTTTCCCATAGTGGGAGTTCTCATGAATTAATACATAACTGCTCTTATTTTACTTTTGCCTTTTGTTTTGGGACCTTTCTAAATTTCTATTGTTACAAGGGTATCAAAGGCAATCGTCTTGGGCTAGTTGAAATGGTAATGAATTAAGGGGTTGATAGTTGAATGAGGAAAGTAGAGTGAAAGTTAGAGGAACAATTAATGAATCACGGGAAATTTTGAAAGGAGATTGATAAGAAGTCTGTGGTGATATTCACGATGATCGAGGGTTTGAAAAATAGTGTAAACTCCCTTCAAAATGCTTTGGGGTCTGAGAAAGGGCCAACTGCTTCCTCTATTCATAGACAATAAGGATTTTGAGCAAAACCGGTGCATAAGCGATGTGGATCAGCCACTGAATGTCCATTGTAACAACAATTATCATCATTTGGTATTGCTAACTTTTGATGGAACTAACTTCAGATCTTAGCATGAGAAGTGTGAGTAGTTTTTCTTCTTGGAAGAAGTACTTGAGGATCATAGATTGAAGATGATTATGCTAGCATTAGAGGGCAAGGCCTATTCGTGATTTAAGTAGCTTACTCAGCTTCCAAGTAAGAATTTTATAACCTGGCAAGAGCTCATGTCTGATCTAGCAATGGGATTTAATGTCGAAACTTTTGATGACCTTATGGCTGAACTAATGCAACTGAAGGAAATGGGAAGGCTGGAAGATTACTCAATTAATTTTGAGGATTTAGCTACTAGAATTAGTTTGGATGATAAAATGGCATTAAGTTATTTTTTAGGAGGATTACGTGAACCTCTAAAAAAGGCTATAAGGATACAACAGCTAAAAAATATAATGGAAGCAATGCAAATTGCAAAATGACAGGAGAGTTTGCTACTAACTATTACTAGCCAATCCTTCACCTATTTGAAACCCTCCCTAACTTATTTAAACACTATTCCTAAGCCTAATCCTTACGAACCTAAAGCCTCTTTTAACCCAACCTAAATAGTCACTTAATTATCCACCTAGAGAGCCTCCTTTAATTTAAAGACCAATTCTTCAAACTAAACTAAATACATTACCAATTAAACCCCAAGAAATTCCACATCTTGAAATTCCTCTCAGGCTTCCACAAATCTCAGTTCCTCTTCAAAGAAAACTTATATTCCACCCCATAAACAAACTTTTAGGAGCTCTAAAGGTTTGAATTTGGCAAAAGAACGGAGATCTCAAGGGTTACATTGGGCATGTGGTGAGAAATGAACCCCTAGCACCTATAGGAGTGTAAACACCCATGTATTTTTAGCTTATTAATGGATGAAGACGAAGAGAGGTGTGAGCTAGAAGATTCCCCTAAGGTAGATGATGTGAATGTTAATCCTAAAGATATTTATATTTCCTTGCAATCTATAATAGGTGAATTAGGGAATAAATCCATGCTATTGATGGGTTAAGTGAAGAAATAAATGGTATCCTTCCTTGTAGACATAGGGAGAACCTATAATATTCTTTTAAAAAAAACTAGTGAAAATGTTAGGTCTCAAGGGACAATATGTAGGGAGATTAATGGTGCGAGTTGTCAATGATTAAAGTTCCAAAGGTGGAGTAAGCTATGCAAGGATAGCACTTCCAATCTAATTTCCTTATAATTCTAACACCAGGTATAAAAGCCATTTTAGGGTGGAAGTAGCTAAAGCAATTGAGAAAGATTGAGTCGGATTATATTAATCATACCTTGCAATTCAGGCACGATAGGGAAACTATTTGCTTATAGGGTAGTAAACCATCTTTGCAACTTTATGAAGAAGTTGGTATTTTTTTAAGATTGAGACAGCGGAAGAAGAATTCATATTAAGATTGCAAGTTGTCAAAGAAAATAAAGGGATACATAAGAGTCTAAAGGCTACCTCAAGACAATCCCTATCCAGTAGGCAACAGAAAGAATTGGAAAAGATACTATATAAGTATGAAGGTTTGTTCCAAACTCTTACTGAACTCCCTCCTTCCAAAAGTCATGATCATCAGATACCACTGATAAAGGAAGACTTAATAATTTCCTTGATGTTTTATAGGTATCCACACGTATAGAAAAATGCTATTGAGAATTTAGTACAGGATATGCTTCAAAATGGAGTTATGCAATCCAACACTTCTGTCTTTGTTGCTCTTGTTGTCTTGGTGAAAAAAAAAAGATAATACTTGGAGGTTCTGTGTAGATTATCAAAAGTTGAATGTAGTAACAGTAAAAAATAAGTTCCCTATTCCAATGGTTGAGGATCTTATAGATGAATTGTATAGAGCTTGTTATTTCTCTAAGATTGATCTTCGTTCAAGGTATCATCAGGTTCGGATGCATCCCAAGGACATACATAAGATGGCTTTCAAGACACATTGAAGACACTATGAATGGCTAGTTATGCCTTTTGGCCTCTTAAATGCTCTAGCTACTTTTCAAGCTCTCATGAATGATGTTTTTAAAGAGTTTTTAAGGCACTTTATCCTTGTTTTCTTTAATGATATTATGATATATAGCAGTAGTTTGGGGATTATCTTTCACATATTTGTTGCAACTTTGAGTTGCTATAGAAGCATAAGGTATACCTAAAGAAATCTAAATGTGCATTCAGGCAAAATTCAATTGAACATTTAGGTCACATCATTGGTAGGAATGAGGTCTCAATAGATTTCAAAAAAATTGAGACAGTGATGAATTAGCCAACCTCTAAGGCAATGAAGCAAGTAAGGGACTTCCTTAGCCTCACGGGGTATTATAGAAGATTTATGAAAAGGTATGGTGACTTAGCGAGACCTCTAACTAATCTATTAAAAAAAAGGAGACTTTAAGTGGAATGCAGAGACAGAACTTACTTTTCATGGGTTAAAAGAAGCCATCACATTTGCTTCTGTTTTACAATTTCCAGATTTTAATAAAACTTTTGTCATTGAAATAGATGCTTCTAAGGAAAGGATTGGGGTAGTACTAATGCAATCCGATAAACTAATAGCTTAACTTAGCAAGGCAATGCGAGCCTTATTTAATACACTATCCACCTATGAAAGAAAGTTATTTGGTATTATTTATGCAGTGAAGAAATGGAGTCAATACTTAATTGGGAGGTATTTCATTATACGAATAGATTAGTAAGTGCTCAAACATTTATTAGAACAAAATCTCTCTACTCTTATGCAATATAAATGGCTAGAAAAATTGATGGGATATGAGTACACAATTCAATATAAAAAGGGTGAGATAATATAACAGTTGATGCCCTATCAAGGAAAGGAGAAAGGGCTATTCTTATATCTATTTCAACAGGAGATATAGGTTTGTTAGAAAAGATTAAGGCTAATTGAGTGATCGATAAAAAGCTACAGAAAAAAATTTCTCAACTAATAGCACAACCTAAGATTGGAAGGAAATATCAGTGGCAGCATGATGTCTTAAAACAAAAAGGGAAGATAATTGTAGGGCACGATACTGCATTATGGAAGGAAATTTTACAATTTTTCCATTCCTCACCATGGGGAGGACATTCTAGGTTTGTTGGTACCTATCAAAGGTTAAAGGCTATTTTTTATTGGAATGGTATGCAGGCTAATGGAAAAAAGTTCATTCAAGAGTGTGACATTTGCCTCTGCTGTAAGCATGATCTCTCTAAGTATCCCAGGCTCTTGCAACCTTTACCAATTTCCAATGGAGAATGGCAGTCCCTTTCTATGGACTTTATTATGCAACTTCTAAACTTTTTTGGGTATATAGTAATATTGGTTGTAGTGGACAAGCTAACTGTTAGGAATTCGGATTATCACATGCAGCGGAATTTTAAATTTTTTATCCGAATTCTACCTAGGATCCATGCAAAAAGCATAAGTCAATGATTAGGGTTTTATCTATTGGGCACTCGTGTTTCTACTAATCAAAACTTGAGAGCGGATGAATCAAACGCCGGCCGGAAGGTACAGCGTCTCTACGGTATCCACACGGAGTGAACAACGACCTCTCACCCTCCACGCGTCTGCTAGGATGCGTTTTTCTCTCTAAGAATTAGGATTGGATGTTTTCTGAGTGATTTAGGGTTTATATGGAAGCTTAAAACGTGATTATTAAGTGCTGCCCTCAAGTCCCCTTTTATAAAACTTAGGCAAGCCATAATCCTAGTCCTACTAGGATAATGTTTCCAAAATCCTAATCACACTTAACAACTCATCTTATCCTTATCCTAGAGATATTGGGAAGAGATAAGACTTATCTATTAATTATCTAATATTAGATAATAATATTATCTCATAATATAAATATCTTAATTATTAGATAATTGCATATAGTTATCAAATATCAGAATAATATTATCTCATAATATATTTATCTAATATCTGATAAGATAATTATTTGATATTTCTTTAATATCAAATAATATCACATAATATATATATATATATATATATATATATATATATATATATAATGTGAATTATTATTCTTAATAATATATATATGCACGAAAATAAGTCCAATTAATTGGATATTAATATAATTAAAGTCCAATTAATTATTGTCTTATTCCTACTCCTTTTGTGTGACCTTGTAGGTTCTTACTACGTTGACAATGACTTATTATTGAGCCATAGACAGCAAGCGGTATCTAGCAATACATCACTGCCACTCAAGTAATAAGAATGTCTGTGATTCGACATCCACCTAATACATGATCAACGTTTTGCATCATAACCCTTTTGTAATAATATCCAAATTGAACTGGAGGCATGGAATGTGTCATCCTCGTCAATGTTCAATTTATATTTCTTGATACTGAGTAGAATTAAAATAAATAATTAATATCACATATTAATTCAACTGAGCATGGCCATGCATTTCTAAGTCTCACTCAATTAAGGAGCCCAAGGATATTTCTCTTTTATACAAGAGTAACAAAATCCCATTTACATCACTCACTTCCCTCTGCATGATTTATGACACACCCAATCAATGCCTTACTTGTCATCCTGATTAAAGGTGACATAGGACAATATTAAAGTGAGTAATTCCTCATGTAGGGAACCGTAGTGACTTCAGGTCAAAGGTTTATATGTAGTTGTGATCATATGAGAATAACTTATGACACGTTTATCCATGCAATATTCTCATAGTGGGTCAGTCCAGTACATTGTTCACTTAGCAATGTACTCATGTATTGACTTGATATCACATATCCATGATTCGTAATCATCAGTCACTATACATACTAGTCTCGATATATTATTACTATCTTTTTCGTAATAATACTTGACTAGGGGCATTTTAGGAATAGTAAAGCTATTCCAAGAATAATTATTATACTAAGTTATAAATTGCGCATAATAATAATAAAAATAAATATAATAATTAAATTACCTAAAATAAAATATAATACATTGTGTATAACTCTAATCATCTTATATGATTGGTTCTAGGACACACACCAACACTAACAAAGTATAATCATTTCTTTGGCCTCAAGCACCCATTCACTGCAAAGGAAGTTGCGAAAATTTTCTTAGACAACATAATAAAGCTTCATGGATGGCCTATTTTTATTATTTTAGACAAAGATTCTATCTTCCTGAGTTCTTTCTGCATAGAGCTATTTAAAGTGCAAGGAGTACAATTACTAAAATCCGCATGCTATCATCCATAAACAAATAGTCAGATAAAAGTTATTAATAAGGTGCTGGAGTGTTATCTCAGGTGTTTTATTAGCAGCATCCCCAGTAAATGGTTGAATTGGTTGACTCTAGCTAAATTTTGGTACAATACAAAGTATCAAGCCTCAATTTATATGACTCTTTTTAAAGCTTTATATAGGTATTTTATATGGGTATTCTCTAAATTTCGACAATCCATATATGATTAGCTCTTCCATGGTGCAAGCTGTAGATACCACATTTTGTTCTTGGGATGACATTCTTGCTTCACTGAAACAAAATTTAATTAAGGCCCAAGAATGCATGAAGCTTTATGCAAATAAGGACATATCAGAAAGGCAATTTCCTCTTGGTGATTATGTATTTCTTAAACTTTAACTATATAGGCAGGCTTCAATTAGTAACAAATATTTTCACAAACTTGTTGCCATCTATTATGGACCATATAAGGTGTTGGAAAAAATTGGAGAAGTGGCATACAAGATAGAGTTACCCGCAGATAAGGTTAGTGATTTCTAATATGACATGATAACTTAACACAAACAAAGCATATTTATTTAGGTTTAGGTTGACATATTAACTCATTTAAGAATTTATATTAAATTTTTAATAAATTTATTTAAAAAATAATTAATATATTAATCATAAATATATATAATAAAGATATAAAATTATAAATTTAATAAAATAATAATAATTTAAAATAATAAGTAGTTAAATTTAATAAATAATTTTATAATATAAATTTTATTAATTAAATTATTAAATAAGTTAAATAAATGATTTATTTTAATACGTTTAATAAATGAATTGATCCAAATTATACAAATTGTCGCCCCTACCCCCAGAGAGTAAAGTGCACAATGTCTTCCATGTGTCCTTACTCAAATGACACCATGGCAACACCATTCCCTGACAAACTTTTCTACCCTTTATAAATGAAACTAACATGCCTATGACTCCTATGGTAGTGCTGGATAGGTGTATAGCCAAGCAGAAAGACCAAGTTGAGACTGAATTGTTAATCCAGTGGGCTCACACCCCAATTGAAGATGCTACCTAAGGGTTTGTTTGGATGGGGGAGAAGTAGGAAGAGAAAGAAGTTGGGATAGATAGAAGTGGGAGGAAAGAAGCATTTCTTTTGTGTTGTTTGGAAAGGGAGAAGTTAGGAGAGAAAGAAATTAGGAGAGAAGTAATTTCTTTTGTTTGGAAAAGGAGAAGTTAGGAGAGAAAGAAGTTGTATTTTTATAAAATGACTTTTGTACCCTTACATAATATATGAATTTAAGTGTATACTTTAAATTTTGTATTCTTAAAAAATAAGATTTTAATTATTAAATTAAATATCATATTAACAATAAATCTAATAATTAAATATTTTAATTTAATAGTTACAAATAAATGAAAAATTATTAATAAGTTCAATTTTAATTAAATATCTTAATCTAATTATCAAATATCTAAAAAAAACATATTCAAGTAATTATATAAAAATTTGCATACTTATTTAAAAATTTACATAATTTTATAAAATATAGGAATTCTTTTAAAACTATCTCAAATAATTATTATATACTCCATTAATACCTATACAAGAAAAAAAATTTAAAATTTTTAATAATACATAAGATAAATCTCTTTATGTGGGGCCTACGTAATTTCATCACTAATATCTATTATCTAATCACCAACATGGTTCATAAGTTCTACATGTTATACATAATAGCTTCATTGTATCTCATAAATGTCCAAATGATGAATCAGGACCTCATGTTCACATACAAAACATAAACATCACAAGTTCACTTTAGTCGATTAATACAAGATTTATTATCATACAACACAAATTATATGAAAACAACTTCTCCCTTCCAAATGGTTTGCCCGATCAACTTCACACTACATCATAGCTATGGCAACAAGTTTGTCTGCTCTGCTCTTTACCTGTGCATCAATTCAAATAGTTATTTTAAATGGCATTGCAACTTTACAATTATTCTACAGTATCGTCATATATGTGTAAAGATATAGACATAACAAGATACTAAACACATACTGTCAGAACTTAGTTTTCATTAGACTCTCTGCTTATGCAAGGACAAAAATTATAGTAAGCTCAATGTCATTCTTTACAGTAAGATACCATCTGATAACTTTTAAAAGATTAGTTAACAGAATGCATCAGTGTGTACCTAAACTGGTGGATCAACCAAGTCCTGCACTGGCCATAAGCTGATATAGCACTTGTAATTTTAAGTGAGGCGGTACCCCAAAAAACTGCTTCTTGGCCCTCTCATTTTCACAAAGGAAGCTATAACACTTCAACTGATATTCTTCAGGTACTCCTATTTTCTCCAGTTCTGTCCAGATTTCTGCTTCACTATAGTGGCGAGGTCTACTACTCTCCATGATGGAAAGTTATCTTTCTGCTAATCGAGCTTTCTTTTCGGCTATTTCTACATGCCTTTTAGCTATTTGCACATGTTTTTCCGCCGCATCTCTCATAACATCAGTTAAGTTGTTGATCCCCATATTCAACTTCTCATAACCTTTCTCAATTAGATCAACTGTGGGCGCTTTCCGCTTTGATCCTTTTGATGATGATGTTCCTTGGGATTAGTTTAAGTTAGGAAACTCTTGAGAGTGGTTTGAAGGAGCACATTCAGGACTAAATGAGTCAAGATGGCCAGTGTAGTTAGGAGTCTCATTTCCCCAATTAATATCAGAATCTGACATGTGTTCAAAGCTATCATTCAGGTCCAACCTCTCTTTATCGAATCTCCTCAGCTTATTTGCTGCACTTTCAGCATATGATCCTGTGGCCCTATCTCTCCCGAATAGCTCCAATAGCTTGTCATAGTTATGTATTGGTAAATGCTTCCATCTGTTGGCCTCAGGTTTACCCTGCAATAACACACACAATCACATCATCATATACAATATTTTGGTTTAATTCATACTAAGAAATGAACTAAGTATTACATTTATGTATAGTGCATGAGTTATTCTATCTTTACCTGGCATATCTCACTCCACACTTCTGGTTCCGCCTCGAACATATGTGTGGATGGATTCCAGCCAATCCCACTCCATCTATGAAACAGATCATAACATTCATTGAAGTTTTCCTTCAATGTCTTCAATCGATTCTTGATGTGTTGCTTCTGAAAGAATGGACCTATAATCTGCTTAAGCTGTGCCACCACACTAGCATAAGCCATAGATGTAAATGTGCCATCTAGTCTATTGCCTTTTTGCACCTCCTCGAGTAATAAATCTAATAATATAGTATCCATATCTGGTGTCCAACGTAGTAAGTCCCTAGAAGATCCATCTCCCCTACTATCAGACTTCTTATTTTTTGGCATGGTAAAATCTGCAATGAAATACACAACCCCAATAAGGGGTGATAGTATAAGAGATGAAAAATGATTATACCATGCACGGTACATGTAATTGGTCATAAACTTCTTAGATATGAGTTTTTTAAAATAGGTGCAATTTAGAAGGAGGTTCTATGCACAATCACCTCCTCAACAATAGATATGCAATTCATGCTACAAATGGGAAGTGCAACAATCAAGAATCCAAATCATACATGTAAAACTCTAAATATAGTTCTCAGTCACATCAATAGTGTAGGATTCACAAGCATCAAGAGATAATGTACAAATAGGTATTGCATAAATGACAAAACTATGACAAGTTCTACTGATAATCACTCCACATATGGGCTGCTATGTTTTCTCTCATGATGAACCCATGCCTATAGTCTTCCTCTGTGGTCCTAGATTCATGATCTCCTATATCTTCTACATTCCTTTCTAGGAGCTCACGATCGACCTCATCTATCAATCGTGGATTGGGATCAATATCCATTAGAAAGTTATGCAATATACAACATGCAATAGTAATGTCCGTCATCGTCTTGAAGGAGTAATGTGGTTCCGTGCCCGTAGCAATTATTGGAAATCTCTTCTTTAACACCCCAAAAGCTCTTTCGATTACATTTCTCAGCGATGCATGCCGATGGTTGTATAATTCCTTTGCATTTTGGGGTCCGCGGGTAGCATACTCCTTCAAGTGATATCGCACTCCTCTGTAGGGTGTAAGAACGCCTCCTTTTAGAGGAAATCCTGCATCTCCTAAGTAGAATTTACCTGTTTCACAACGATGATACAAATAAACGTCAGAACACATAACCATAAGAGAAACACATTAATTCTTATGGCATTGACCTATTATTGTGCAAGGCAGCACAAAATTGATACTTACCTCTTGGAATACGCAATTTATCTCATCTCTTGGTTAAAGCATGTTTTAGGACCCTGGAGTCAGATGCAGTTCCCTCCCAACCAGACAACACATATGTGAACTTCAAATCAAAAGAACACACTGCTAACACATTTTGTGTGGGGTAGTCCTTTCTTCCTCGAAAACGGGGAGCATCCTTACTGGGAACTTTGACTCGCATATGTGTTCCATCCAAAGCTCCAACACAATCCTGTAAATAATTAGACATTTAGTATGTTTACACACCTGTAATTAGACATTTAGTATATTAACAGTGTCATACAGAAATGAAAATATATTACCTTGAAATAAGGATAGAATCTACTGTTGTTCAATATTTGAGTAGGAACCTCTAATCCAGAAAGCTGCACAAGATACTCATCTCCGAGAGATACGATAGCCCGTAGAATGTTATGAAAGTGACGACTAACTGTCTCTCCCAACCGATGGAAGAAAAATGACATTGTTCTGTTTTTTATATTATGTGCTAGGATATGCAAGAACTTAGCTACTTGTTCTTCCACAGTCGAATAAGTAGAATCCCTTACTCTACCCGTTGATTTGATCTTTTCACATAATCGCAGGAAAGCGGGAGGATGCATGCATAGTACGTCATAACTTTTTTCTGAGTGTAAGAGGTTCTGCAAGAGTTGGTGCCGCATCTGATCTCTTTCTTCCCTGACTCCACCAATGCCTCTAGGTACAATATTGGCTTGCAATTCCAATAGGTACATAAAATAACCAATATAACATAGAAGTTGAACCACACACATTTGACACAATCTGTCCCATTCCTTCATCATTTCAATAATAGGCGACTCGTCTAATTCCAATCCGTCTAATTCCAACTGATCTTCATACAATTCATCCACAATATCCTCCATAGTCACTTGTGAAATACCTCTAAATTCTAACTAATAAAAATTACAAACCATGAGTTTTAAACAAATGTAGCCACATATATCAGCTTCAATGTGTATGCACTACTTAAATACTATTTATTTAATTTGCAGAAAAAAATAAAAGAAAATTTCGCATCCACAAGTATATGCAATGAGATTTATAAAGTTAGTAGAAACATACCCTTGGACTTAAGTAAGGATTAAGAACTTGACTTTTTTAGTTGAATAGATGCGCGTCCTTTAAGATTGTATAAATGAGAAAATGCCTCGAGTACAGTACCTATTATCAAGAGTAACATATCAAAAACAACAACAAAGGAATGCCAAACTCTTTAAGTATCGAGACATATAGAAGGAGGAAATGTAAATAACTATCATTATCTAAAATAGATGTATTCATTCCATGCCATTAATATCATTTAATTTTTTTTTTACACACATCAATGCTAGAATTATTTCTCCTTTTTTTTCAAATTTCTTTTAAAAATATATTTTAATTAATTGGTAATAAAAAATAATTTATTTGACCACATATTTCATTTTCGTTGAATTTAATATTTTACATTCAGAGTTAACTTCTCTCTTGATCACATTTACTTGATGTAGTTGGAAAGAAAATTTAACAAGTATTTTTACCTAAGTAAATTACTATATATATCATTCATAAGATTATACAGTGAATGAAATGTGAACAAATTTATTGTATATAATTAGCTTAATTTTATGATGATCTAAATTTAGAATATTTAAATAACCTTAAATACTACCTAAAAAAGTAATTAGTTTGGGCATAGTACTGGATAACTAATCATCAAAAAATGCTGATAAAATTAAAAACAAATTAATAACACACTGAAACTTATTAATCAACGTTATTGCATGGTATAACAACACACTGAAACTTATTAATCAACGTTATTGCATGGTATAACAAATTATTTCAACTATGTACACTTAAATTTTGAAGGGGGTGGGAAGTTCAATTGTCCAAATAAAAACCTAAAAAAAAAACAGATGGAAAACGGGCTCTGAGAAAAAAAAAATTGCAATCCGAGTCGAGAACCGGGTCGGATCCCAACTGGGTCGACCCGGTACGACCCGAAATCCACGAACACAGTCCAGCTCACGCAGACCCGACGGACAGGACCGACAACATCTGGGCAAATCGGCGGCAGATCGACGTTCAGCATCTTGTCCACCTGCAACCCACCACCAAAACAAGCAGAAACACCACAGGATTACCCAAATCGGACAGCCAGCACAGTGAGCTTACCCAAGACTTCCGTCCCTTCCGCCACCTCTCGCCGTCAGTGGCTCTGTGGCTGCTTCTTGAAGAGACGCCGGTAGCTGCTACAACCCAATCGGACGTCGTCTGCAGGCGAGGGTGGAAGAAGCTCGACTGCGGCAGTGGAGGAGTGAAGGAATGTGGAAGAGACAGGGGTAATAGTGAACGACTGAAGGAGTCCGATGTCGTCCGGCGTCGTTTGCAGGCGAGGCTAGAAGAAGATGGACTGCACAGTGACCACACCGGAAAAGCTCGACTGCGGCAGTGAAAGAGACAAGGGTATCTGCTGGAAAAAATGCCAAAGCATCCAAACTTCTCTTCAGTTCTCTCCAATTTTGGAGAGAACTTTGCACAGTAAAACTAGCGGGTCCCATTGTACTTTCTGCAGCAATATTTCTTTCTTTTCCCACTTCCCTCCCCCGTTCCAAACGGCAGAAATTACACATTTCAACCCCAACTTCTTTCTTCCCACTTCTTTCGCCCCTTATTTCTCCGGTTCCAAACAGAGCCTAAGTTTCTTATAAGAAATTCATTCAGTAATTTCCACACTTCAATCTAATCCAACAGTAACAACATTGTGCAACAGAGATCACTAGCTTCCTTGGGGACAAGGAAGCCTTCAAAAGGGAGGGTGATGTAATAAACAAAATATGAAATGCTGTTGTTGTAACAAAAAGAGAGAGAGATGGGTTCTGTTAGTGGTGAAGTATAAGATTTGGACACAGTGATTGATGATCCTTGACTTAAGGATTAGTTGTTGTTGAGTTGGAGGTGTATGAATTGTAATGGGTCTGGTTCTTACCATTATTCAATTTTGTATCTGATTGTTTTCTTCTTCCGAGTAGTTTTCCCACACTGGAGCTCTCATGAATTAATACATAACTGCTCCTATTCTGCTTTTGTTTTCTGTTTTGGGACCCTTCTGAATTTCTGCTGTTACAGTAAAGGAGTTGGTCCTTTCCGACCGCTTCATTTGTCGCTGGCATACGATAGCCAGGGGTTGGCTGGGTGGCAAAAGCTAGGGCTCAGGTCTGGTGATTCTTTGGATGACAGAAGGCGGAGTTTAGGGAGTAAGGGTTCTGGGCTGCTACGTTGGAATGAGAGGGAGAGAGCAATAACGCACTGTTGTGCGTTTTGCGAAGGAAAAAGGAAAAAATATTTCAATATTGAAAGGAAAAGCCCTCCCAAAAAAATATAAATTTTAACAATTTAAATTTTTTACATAAAGTAAGAAATTAAAATTTTTTAATTAATCAAATTGATTTTTGAAATTTTATAGTTTAGCTTTAGGTATGATTTTTAAATGTTGTCTAAGAATTAAAAAAATAACAACTTTTTAACATTGCATGAATAAAAAAAAATTAACACTCTTAAATTCATTAGTTATATTATCTTTAGACAACAATTTTTTAGTTGTTGCCAAATATAGTGTTATCGTAACTGAAAAACAAAAAATAATGAATTTTTACCATTACCTAAATTAATAAGAAAAAATAACATTTTTAAAACTGTTGTTTGTTATAATTTTAGACAATAATTTCTTAGCCATCCAAATTTTATATTACCGTAGATTAATGATAAAAGATAATAAACTTTTAACGTTGCATAAAAACAATATAACATTTTCACAACTATCTCTTATAATAATTTTTTTATCCTTTATCAAATTTAATATCATCCTAAATTTAAAAAAAGGAAATGTTATAGTGCTGGACCCGACCGGACCCATTTCGTCACCCTTCTAAATCACACTGCAACGATGGCCTCCTCTGGATACTTATTAAATCAATTCAACGACGTTTGACCCCAGATATATACACTATATATAGTTGACATTTACACTAAGTGATGATAACAAAATTACAAAAGGAAAATATATAAAAGGGAAAAATCTTGAAAGCCTTTGCAATAGATCTCCCAAAGGATGAATATATCTGCATAGTACCACATATATGTTATATAGTTTATACAGAAATTTTTTTAATACAAAAAGAAAAGTTCATGCAGAATGTTGCAACTACCTAATGACAAGTCCTACATAGTTATAAATACTTATGCATCAATTTGATATGTAACGTGAACTCCAATCGTGTTCAAGATATGATAAGGTTATAAGGACATCAAGATATGATAAGGTTATAAGGACATGTTCTAAGTTGAGATATTTAAAGAGAGCTTTCAATAATTGCAAAATTCTTAAAACAGCACTTACTACTGATATTTGTTCCCTTGGTTCTCTGGAGACATGCACTATCAAAAGGTAGCTGGGCTTCAGAAAAAGTGCAGACATTTTCGTCTTGCAGCAGTCAATAATGTTAAAATTGATTTACTACATTGCATTTATCGTTTTGTAAATAATAATTAACCGTTGCTGTTAATCAACCCTCCATTAACTGTTAATTATTAGAAGGAAAGTTGAGATAATTAAATTTATGAGAGAAAACTGAGAACCAGAAAAGCCATAAAACACAAATCGTTAGGCTGTAGGCCTTCTGCTAACAGGCAATCAGCTTTTACAATGGTACAAATATAAGAATAACGTATAACATCTTGTTCATTTTTTAATAACTGTATATGGTTTGGATCACATATCCCTTGATGGGTAAAAGACTAATCTTCTGGAATACAGTTAGTTTAAAAAATGAAGACCTCTCTCAAATGAATTTTCTTCATACAAAAGTTTTAAATCGGACCCAAGATATTTTACTTAATTAAAATACCTAAATCTCTTCTATTCGAACCAATTCATATATCATAATTTTTGGTTATAAATTCTAATCAGCTCAAACTCTTTTCTTCTTCAAAATATGTCTAACGAATAGGTCTTTCTGTTAGCACTCAATAGCTGCATCAAGATTAACGTGTGTATGCAAACTTTTTGAATTCCTTTTGCATTAAAGAATCCCGAGATATTTATTTCAAAACTGCTAAAATGAATTAAACTTTCCTAATTGTTAATGATATGATTAATTGTTATAGATAAAAATTAAAAAAAAATGTATCCTTTCAAGTAACATTTTGTGTATGTAGATGCTTCTCATCTTGATGATTCAATGGTGTAAACCTGCTGTACTCTATCCTCTACTCTACGGATCACTAGAAGCAGCAGGCTACCAGCTTACATGTCTTTTCCTTTCTTTGGCAATGTATTGTGCATATATATGTAGTGAACAGATTGTTCTCAAACAGCTTTTTCTCAAAAAAAGGTGTATACTAAATGCAATAGTTGCTCTGGTCAGCAATCTTTCACTCATTAATGAATGCCCAAACAGCAGAACATGTTGGCAGTCTTATTATGGCAATGGCGCTCTGTTTGATAAGATCGGAATGACCTCTTCTTTCTACTACTTTTATTCATCAGAAAAAAAAATTAAAATTAAGTATAATTTTTCAATAATTAAAACCACGCACACTATATACTCGTGTACAGTTGACTCCCGATCCAAATCCGATCCAAATAAAAACGGGTAGTCGTAGATAGAACTCATTCACATCTAGATAATGGTAAATGATATATGAATGGTTCTATTAATCTCAAGTTGCTGCTCACAACTTATGCATAACTTAAAACAAGTTTATACGAAGAATAATGCTTATTTTACTTAATTTATTTCATCTAAGAAACATTGCAAGTGGCAAACACTTACTGGATAAGACATGCACCAAAACTGCACCACGTTTATGGAGTTGATCGTAGAGAATAGCATATCATAAGGTACTATTTGATATAACTTATAAGTTAAGTAGGTGAATTGGCTTTAACATAAATTAACAATTAAAATTAAAATTGTACACAAAAATTTGTATAAAATCACGAGGAGCAATTTAAAGATGCTTGAAATTTTGATAAATATAGAGTTTCAAAAATATGAAATAATTTTAAAACGATTATAAATACCTTGAAAGTAATTCAAAAATAATTTCCCTAAGAAACTTAGTATAAAAATTATGTAAAATTTTTTTTTTTTGAAAGAATGAACAAAAATTTTTGAATTAGTAAAAATTAAAGAGTTATGAAAGAAGAATGACACCGAGAATAGAGGTTTAATGATAAAAAAAAAAGAATGTATTTTGGTTCTACTCTTCTTTTCTCAAACTATCAAGTTTCATTTGAGTTAGCCATTATTTTGATTACAAAATTATAACATTTAAATTTATAAGATTCACTCAATATCTACTAAAATTTTCAAACCATCTAAATTTATAAGATTATACCTGTATTAGGATTTCAATCTCCACTTAACTCTACAAGATCCTTCTAATCTCCATTAGGATTTCCAAATATCACCTAACTTAATAAGATATATCAATCTCCACTAGGATTTTAAGACCAGCTAAGTTTACACGATTTACCAATCTATACTAGATTTTTAATAAATTTACAAGAAGGTTTTTCTCACAATCTCATTAGGAAATTTTACAATTTTTCTCTCCAACACTCTTGAAGTCGATATGCAAGTTTAGAATCAAGAGAAATATGACAAATATTTTTGGCTAAAAGAAGAAGAACAAGAGAATGTTTTGCAAGTTATAGCTTAATGGCTTGGTGTGTCTTTTTCAAATGAAGTGAAGCTTGTTTATAAGAAAATTGTCTTAATCTTCAAGTAAACTTGTCTAGTAAGTTTCTTTTGCCTCCCAAAATGCTGAATATTTGAATTTGTTCAAGTGGGACCAATTTTTCCCTCTTAGATGCTTCAAATACAATTTTCTCTAGAAATAGCAACATTGTTATTTCGTTAGATTTTTAAATTTTGACTCTAACTTTGGTCGAAAAGTGATAAATAGTGATTTGTACTTCTTTAACTAACTACCTACACTTTTTTTACAAGAAATATTATTTTTATCAATTAATCACTTGTAGGAAATATTTAAATTTAAATTTCTCTTTTACAAATTTAAATTTCCCACTTCATATTTTAAAAGTCCCTCTCAAAAATTGATTAAATAGTTGTAATTAAACTTAAATATTAGCCATAAGGATCATTTCTTGATGACTAAGTTTTTGTCATTCTTAAAATAATATCAATGATAAAATAATTCTAACAATTCTAAAAACAGTTAAATGAACAAGCTATATTGGGCTTAAATAGTAAGTGAAGAGTAGTGGCTCAAAGCATAACTTGATAAATTTGTAAGATTTGATCTAAAAAAATCCCAAGTAAAATTAGTGAGTCCAAATTTAATTATTCAAGAATTTAACCCCATATTATTTTATTTTCATTTAGTTCTTCATTCTCCCATTTTTGATAATAATAAAACCTTTTTCTTGTAAATTTTTTTTAAATTAAAATTAAGGATAGGAAATGAGAAAAAAATTTAGGGAAAATTTTTAAGGATATATCAATATTTGGAAAAAAAAATTAGCTCTCCCTCAAAATATGAGTGATCTATTAAATGGCTCCCCTTTAAATACTTTACTATCCTTTGGTGTCTGTATATAGCAAGTAAATAGTAAATGTAACCACATAGAAGTAACACTTATGTATATAGCTTTGCAAGCCTTTTTTTTATTTTCTCCTTTTTTTTGAATTAGCAAAAGCATAATTAAATAGTCATACATATAGCAAATTAGTTAGAATAAGCAAATATAATGGTATATCAAGAAATAAAAACAATGTATATATTGTATCCAAGCAAAAATAGGTATGATGATATAACTAGCAAGTAATTAGCAACAAGCAAGCAAGTAAGTTTCATTCAAGTAATCTACAAAAGCTAAAAAGAACATTTGTAAAAGAATTTTTTATAAGTTAAAATCAAATATGAGAAAGCTAGAAGAAGGGATAAGGATCATGAACTAGAAAAAGTGACAAAAAAATATTTAAGATGAATAAAACAACATTCATGAAGTATTATATGTAGAAAATGTAAAGCCATAAATTATAAACAAAAGCAAACAATGATTGACTTAAATGAATGGCACAGGATACATATATAAAAATTATCAAATTAGACAGAAAGCAAATAAGTTTTAGGTAGATAAAAGACATATTATTAGTGTAAACAAGTCAATATTGATAAATGTAAGAAAGTCAATGAATAGATAAAGTGAAGGTAAGATAGAAAATTAAAAGTTATGAGAATGATTTTATTCCTAGATAAAAACATAACATGAGGAGATGTAGGAGATGAAAGACTAAAGAAATTTATTTCTAGAGATAAAAAGTGCAGAACTAGACATTCAAATGTAGAGACTTAAAACAAGCACCTATACAAAGCAAATATGAATACTAATGTATAATAAGTAGTTATTTTTTACACAAAGATCTGAATTAAGAGTAAGAAACTAGTGATATGTGTAACATATATACGTATATAAGCAAAATTATATATATAGATGATTAATTTTATAAAAGAGCAAGATCAAATGAAAATTAATTTTTGAATCAAAGATTAGCTAAAAGTAAAAGAGATTAGAAAGAGTCATTAAACTAGAAGCCTACAAAAAATTGGAGATTTAAGACTTACATATTAAGCAAATGTAAGTTATAAGCAAGTTTAGTGATTAAAAGATATTAAAATTAAGGACAACATAAAAAATTTGAGAAAGAAGTAATTATTGTATTAGGGATATTAAAGCATTTAGATAACATATCATAATAGCAATAGTACAATATAGAAAACTAAAATTGCTTAGCAAAAGATAATCAATATGGCAGCTTTAGTTGCATGTGCATTGCAAAATACTAATTAAAAAATTTATACTCCTAAAGTCTTAACAAGAATTTATGATGCACATGCTATCTTATCATTATTAAATAATAACCTAGAATTTTCAAAGCTTGGAAAAGGATAATGACTTAAACTGATTAAGTAACAATTGTATTAGAGTATTCATTTGAGCTCAAAGGGCTTAAAGACTAGAATCAACCTTACCTTGTGGTCTTGCTAGATTTTTTTCAACTAAAGCACCTTTCAATCATTAGATGAAGTAGCAGAAAATGAAGAGCCAATGATAAGTGGTGGTAAAAAAGATGGTGTTAGTTTAATGCTTGCTTCAAATTTCATAGGATCATAAAGAGATAGAGTGTTAAAAGTTATAAAGTTAAATGTCTAAAATTTCGGTTCAAGGGTAAATTGAGATGTCAAGTTTAGGTCTTAGCTTTTGATAAATTGACTTAAGGAATTCATAAGCATTTGGATTGGATTTGGCTATGAAGTCCATGGAAGAAGTAAAAGTGGTTGACTTGGGTTTGATAAGGCTTTTTTTACCCAAATGGACCATTGTCTAGTTCTTCATCTCTAGTTATGAAAAATTTAGTTATGGTGGGATAAAGACAATATTGAATAGGCTTTAAAGGTTTACCCATTTTCTTAAGGTAAATCTTAGAAAGATTAAGAGCTAATATAGGGTCAGTAAGTATGGTAAGAATATTAGAAATCCAATAACTATACTACAATTTTGTGATGGTTAAGTTGGAAGAGAACTTAGGTGGATTGGTATTATTAGTTGACTCTTGTTGTTAAAAGCCAAAAGTTTGGCTAGTTTGGTTTTTCATTTTCACTAAGGTTGACTTAGATGCTTTATTTTCCATCAATCCTCATTGTCTTCTAATTCAAAGTTTAAATCAAGGCCATCATATTTGTCTTCCCTCTCTTTTTTCCTCTCTTCTTTCTTTCACTTATTTTTTTTATTTTGCCTCCTCCTCCTTTTCTTTGTTTAGGCTTCCTTGAACTCTTCTTCAATGATCTTTCTAGCTTTCTTTTGAATTTCTTTATCACTATCTTATTTAACTTTAATTCCATCTTCACTTGATACACTGTATAACTTAATGAATTCTTTTTCTTTCTTTCTTTTCCTAATTTCATAGTTGTTAGGAATGTATCTAGCTTCCATTACTTTATTTGATCTCCTTCTTGGTTACATAGGTGGCCTATTAAATGGTTTCTTTCTTTAGATCCTATTGCTTCCATCATCTTTCTTCATATTCCTTAAGATTTTGGCTAAATCATTTAACTCCTTAATTTTTTTCCTTGGTTTCTTCCTTCATCCTTTCCTTAGCTTTTTTAGCTCTTTCAATAGAATTTTTTTTCTTTTCTTCCTAATTTCCACCATTTATATCTTCTTTGATGGAAATGCCTTTAGTTAAAGGTACTAAGGCTAGCAGCCTCACTTCAATGCTTTCATTATCTTCATCCAAAACACTCTTATCTTTTTCATCATCTAATTGTTATAAGATGTTGTTATCTTCTTTCTATTAATAATTTCATGAATCTTGCTATTGTAGTTTTTCAAATCAATAATCTTCCTATGTATTTTTGCTGGTTTTTCTTTAATTTTGTTAAAAGATAGAGACTTTAGTCCATTTGCATTCTTAATATTATGCCACTAAGTTCTACTTCTTTTTCTCTAGAGACATTAACTCCAAAATGCCTTAAGATTTTTGTGACAATTATACCATACCCCAATTAGGCATTTACCCTTATTTTTATGGATATGAAATGTTTTATCACTAAAAATCCTAAATGAACTATTTGCTGGAAATCGCGCATCATACATGCACAGCGGAATAAAATTTTTTGCACGATTTCCACCAAAGATCCATACGAATTTAGAACGCCATAGATTAGGGATTAGGGTTTGTACCTTTCGGCAAAATTCTTCTGACCGCTACACCAAGTCCGATCTGCTTCCAAATCACGAACCGGAATGGAAACCAGTAAATCAGATCACCAGTACAATGTTTATGTGGCTGCACCTTTGTGGTATCCACACGAACCCGTGAATCACCGATGAATGTTCGCTACACACACCGGTTGGAATTGATCTCCTTAGACCTCGTAGTGCTAGCTACGCCTCTTCAGAGATTTTGGTCAAGGAGAGTGGCTAGGGTTTTTCTATGCTTTTACTTGGGGTGCGTGAAGAATAATAGTAATCCTATTATTACCCAATAAGCCTATTTAAATAGGTGCATAGAAAAACCTAACCTATTTGGGCCTTATTCCATGTATAATTATAGGCTTACTATTGGGCCTTATAATTATAACATGAATTCCCAAATATTAAGCCCAAACAATTTGGTCCATTAATTCCAAATTCACTAAGCTCTAAGTGTGCGACCCTACAGACTCTCATTACATTGGCAATGACTATTAATCATATTAATGATCATAAACAAAGATTGGTGTCTAGCAACACATCATTGTTACCCAAGTAATGAGAAAGTCGGTGATTTGACTAAACCTTTACATGTGATCATCACTTATGTCCTTTTGTCCTATACATCTAGATTGAGCACGAGACATGGACCGTGTCATTCCCGTATAGCCCAATCTTAAGGTTTCTTGACTCCTAAGTAAGCTGACTGAAACAAATGTAATCGACATCTCATGTCAATTCATCTGAGCATAGCCATGCATTTTCTCAGCTTTACTTAGTCAAGGGGCCCATAGATGTTACTCCTGTTATATAGGAGGGACAAATCCCATCTTGATCACACAAACCCCTCCGCATGATATGTGACATATCCAATATCTACCCTTGCATTCACTTAACCATTAGTGACATAGAATAGTATCAAAATATGAAACTCACATGTAGGGAACCTTGGTGATCTCAGGTTAAAGGACCATATTAATAATGATTACTAAGAACCACTTATGACACTCATATAACGATCCATGTAGTGTTCTTAATATGGGTCGGTCCAGTATACAAGTTCTCTAACTTGTACTCATGTGTAAACTTAATATCCCATATAAGTTTTCACACATGCTAGTCTTAACATATCAAAGCAACCTAATCCACAATGATATATGACTAGGGACATTTAAGAATACAATTATTCTAAGGTTATTATTATAATTAAATATATTACGCAGATAATATATATAAATATAATAATTGGAATTGCCATTAAAATAACATGATTCAAAATTACAATCACCAATATGATTAGTTTTAGGGCATATACACTAACACTATGTAGATGGTCTCAATAGCCCAGAGCAAGAAAACTTTTTGTCAATAAAATGTTTAACATAAATATAATTATCTAGTCTTAAGAAATTGTTTGGTATTTCAGTATAAGTTCTTAAATTACAATAGGACTCCACTCTATTTGTTGAATCCACACCAAAATTGATGTTATTTTCTATTTTTTTTTCAATGTTTCTAGTTATAGCTATTAGTCTTACACTATGATAATTTTTTGTTTTTCCATAGAAAAGGTCATCTCTTAATGTGCATCAAGTGTGATTTCACATAACTTCTTTGAAATTAGCATTTTCACAATATGGCTTATAGGACGCAAAACTTAGGTTTGAAGAAAGGTTTTTGGGTCCAAAAAAATTATCATCAAGGGATATAAATTATGCAAATATTGAAAGAATTAGAAAGAAACCCTAATTTTCTCCAGATATATCTAAAATTTGTGAAGAATTACTTGGTGGGAACAATAATGATAATTCTTCCACCAGTGATTTAGCCAAAGCTAAAAGGTTGAAAAGAGAAAAAAAAAGCTTAAACAACATTCTCATTTTGATGATATAAGGCATATGTGCTTAGGTTTGGTAGAAATTTAGTCCAACTTTACTACTCATTTGTTCTAATTTGAGGAACATTATTTTACTGCTCTTAATCAACTCACACCAAAGAACTTTGAATAGCTTTCTTAAAAAAGTTTGTTCACAAGTGTTTTATTTACAATGGTTCAAGACAAGTATTATTATAAAGGTGGCTCCTAAATCAAAGGCTTTCATTAATAAAGTTTAGATAAAAAAAAAAGTTCATTAGTTGGAAGATATGAATCAAAGTTTGGTATCTCAAATGGTTAGTCTACAAAATAATCTTGGTAAGTTGAATGATAAAATCAAGCAACTAGAATAACAAAATTCATAATTAAAAAGTAATTTATAAAGTTCAATAAAAAAGAATGATTTTTACTATAACTTAATGTAATTTGCTTGGAAGCAATTTAAGGAAGTTGATCAATGCTTAAAAATTTGGAGTTTTTGTATCTTTTGATGTTAGACACCTTAACTATATTATTTTTAAAAAGGAAAAAATTATGAAGGTTTGTTCAAAGTATGGTTGTTTAGGTCATGTTGCAAGCTATTGTACCTAACATAACCTTGGTATGGAGTTTTCACTAAATTCAAATTGTCTTTTTTATTTTTAAAATTTTTTAGGAACCTTTTTTTGTGATAAGTTAGGATATTGCATTAAAAGTAGTCCAATGTCGTCTCTTATCACAATGCAACCAACCACTAGCAAGTTGCAAATTTCTATCCAAGACAAGGATATTCACCATAATCCTCACTTAAACATCAGTTCAGAAGTCATTACACTAAAATTTGTTAGCAATAACCCTTCCTTACCATCAATTTCTATCAAGGAGATAAAGGTTGAAAATCCCTCCAAAAAGTTCCACAAGATTTTATCTTCACAAAATATATTGTAAAAAAATTGCATGCAATAAAGAAGGTTCTCACCCAAAATTATCAAAGAATAATTATGTTTTTAGGCTATCTTTTAATGATTTAGTTGGTCATCAAAAAGGCAATTCATCATAACTCTTCAATGTTACCAAAGGAAGCAAACATGCAGTGGAATTTATGGATTTGGGGCAAGCTCTAGAACTACAAGCTTATTGTCTATTTATTCTTAGAGGTAGGTTTTAGCTTTCCTTATATGTTGTAGTAGGTGTGCTATACTTATATTGCAAGTTGCATGTCTTTGCTTAGCTTTAAATGTTCTCAACTCTTTTATTTTAGATCTTAAAGTAGTAAGATTAAGATTTGATATTTGTCTTTCTCTGATATACTATTTCTATAATAGCAAAAAAATGTGTGAATGCAGAAATAAAAAGAAAGATATTTTTTGTAACTTGGGTAAAAAGATTTGAATAAAATATTCAATATGGTTTTAAAGAAACATCATTTATTAAAAAATTGAATGAAATGGAGTAAAAATTACAAAAAAAAAAATAACACTCTAAAAAAGTTTTTAATATAACGGAAGTAAATGATAAAAGTAAAAGAAGAGGGAAAGTAGTAGGTAAAAATTTAGTAAAGTAAGAGACTGCAAAATCTGACATGTGGAACAAAAGAAAATCTTATTTCAATAGTAAAATAATTAATATATAAATAATAGGATTTGGATTTAATTTACTGTTAGTGTAAAATAGTTTTACACTATTATTTATTCATGTATTACAATGTCATTAAAAAATTATTAAAATTCTCTTATTATTAATAAAAATTCTAAATATTAATTTTTCAATGAGATGTCAACTTTTTAATTACTAATAGTGTAAAAAAAATTATACTAATAGTAAATCAAAACTAAACTCTAAATAATATGAATAATTAAAAATATATAATAAAGTAGATTAAAAATAATAATATTTAAATTATAAGCTAATAAATAAATAAATATATATTTATTTATATATATATTTGAGTGAGAGAAGTTAATGTATGAAAGGAAACCTTGAAAAAAAAGTATGAAATGAAACTTTGGACTAGGGCAAGATGAGAAAAAACAAGATTTCAAGGAGGAGTACAAAATTGACAGGCGGTTAATGGGTGTTTTAATGACATGTGCATTGGAGAAACATAGCTCCTTAGAAAATACTTGTATTAGAAAAGGATGTCTCTTTTGAAATCTTACAAATTCATCGTCTTGACTTTGAATTTTGACTAATTTTCGCTAGTGTCTTATATTTTTTTCTTCGCCAAACACCCTCATGTAATAAACACTGTAAATACAAATAAAATATATTTTAGATAATTTGATATCATGCATGCTCGTCAGTGTTAGCATCATTGAATGTCAATTAATTCATAATGTAGCCATAATTAAAATATATTTTATATCATTATAAGATTTTAATTATGATGATACGACCATCCACATACATCTTTTACATTAATTAAATCTATATGTGATGAAAGCTTAATAGAGATTAAGAAAAATGGAATTTTAAGTTGATTTCAATGTCTAGTTAATAAAGAAACACATCAGATAAAAATGACGATATGACAAGAATCGAATTTGATCTCAGACTGAGAGTATGATAAATCTCTCTCTCTCTCTCTCTCTCTCTCTCTCTCTCTCTCTCTCTCTCTCTCTCTCTCTCTATATATATATATATATATATATATATATATATATATATATATATATATATATATATATATATATATTGTAATAAGATTGAGGGTAATTATACTATTAAAACAGTCAATACATGTCAAATAATCCTTATAATATACAAATAATCGAAGAGCTCCATGTTCCATCCGTGGAAGCAAGGAATTTTATTTTCATTTATTTTAAATTGTAAAAATGCAATAATCATTTACTGCAATTTTATCTTGAAAAAGTTTCAATTTTTTGAAGTGTAAAATAGACCCAATGCTTGTCTATTTAATGAGTCAATTTGGGAATTTTTCATAAAAATTATTTTTGTAGTTTGGGAAATTTTTTAAAAGTAGACAAAACTAGATTTAGCTAACAAAAGTGCAGTTCAAGCAACCATGAATGATGACAATTTTGTGTGTTTAATTCCTAACAATTTTTAACTTCCGGTTCATGTAAATTTATAAGGTTCGAAGTTAAGAGTCTTATATATATGTAAAAATTCATAAGGAATATATAAAATTCTTGTAAGAGGATCGTACTATTCATAATTTCAAACACACTCACCCATTTCAGGTGGGATAGTGAGTTTGACAGCCTTGATTACATGTTCTTTTTATATCACTGAAGAAGAAGAATTTCGGATTTCAGTTTTTGAGGAAAAATACAAAAGTGCTATTGCACATGCATATCTACAAACATGATAGCACATACACCTAAAACATGCAAAAGACCTAGTTCTTAAAGATTTGAGTATTAATTACAAGGCAAACCAATAACAACTAAAAATTGTAAAGATAAGAGATTAACCTCAATCCAATTTTAACAATAAAATATAAGCAAATCTAGAAGAATCAAAGATAATAAATATTACCTAATTCATTATTCAAACAATGATGCAAGGTTGAAGATGAGATAGAAAATTAAACAAATAAAAAACCTAAAAGATTAAAGAAAAATTCATGTTCAAATAGCTTATCTAAATCGAGACCATGCCTGAGTTTACTCGAGTTTGGTACAATGTGAATCAAAGCAATGGAATGAAGTGTCTTACCAATGAAGTTAGAAATTGACTTGAATTAATAGTGTACACAAGCTGGGTAAGGCAAGTTTCAAGTTAGGCCTAATGGGCTAAATTGTATGAAATTTAAAGTTCAAGCCTGACTTGACTTATTTACTTTTTAAAAAAAATTTGACCTGATCTGACTTGATTTTTAAAATATATAGCTTGAAGACTCGATCTGATAGATCAAATAAAATAATTTTTTTATTTTTAAGTAAAGATAAATTTTTAAAATAAAAAATATACATTTAAAGAGATAATAAAATATTTAAATATGTAAAATATTTCAATATATCAAATTAATTTTTTTGTCTTAAAATAATTAAATATAATTAATTTTTAATAAATAATTATATTATAAAAATTAATATAGTCAAGTCGGGTCGAGTTATGGTGGCTCATTTCTTTTTATCCTAGCCCAATTAATAATTAAGTTATAAAAAAAAGTTCAACGGACCTATTGAACAAAAAAAGAAAGAAAAAACTTAAATTTTATATTTTTTTAGTCGAGTGGCCTATAGCTCTAACTTGAATCAATGAAGGTTTCATTGGTTTGGGAATGAAAAATCCCTAAAATTAAGGGATCAAAGTGAATGAGGAAGAAAGATTTTCAGTATCTAATAGACCTCATATATTTATTTTAGATCTTACAAGTAAAACTTCAACTCAAACCAATAATAATCAAGTCTACATTAAACAAGCCCCTTTGAATACAATATTTGATTGAACAAGTAGGACTCAACAGGTTTATGCTTACAATTTTGATTAAGCATATTTTTTTCTAGAAATGCTATATGCAAAAAAGACCCAATATTGGATAAGAATATAAATTAAAGATTGTTAATTAATATTGGATGATTGAGAATATTTATAAAATTTAATTTAATAAATATTAAGGATTTAAAACTTAATTTTAAATCTTATTTTTTGCACATATAACATTTTTTTGTTTTTATCACTTATATATTGGATTTGATAAAAACACATGATTGCTATGTAACTGAATAGTTTACAATTATTTAGAGATTAAAAAAGTTTTTTTGTCAAAAATATTGCTTTGTTGTTGCACACCTTGGTTTTGAATATCCATAAGAAATGTCTTATTTTAGGGGACATCTTATTAAATTTTATGGGCATATATATATTTTTGTTTTTGAAAAAAAAATTTGGTATTATGATTTTAAAGGGAGATTCTTAGTTGCATTCATTTCATTTGCTCAAGTGTACTAAGTTAATCAAAATGTATTAGGAAAATTTTTTAAGGATGGGATGATATGGAAGATCATTGATATAAATTAAGATTAAAAAAGTAGCAAGTTAGCAAAATATAAATAATTTAACATGGTTTACCTTTTAATCTGCTCCACTAATGAAGACAAGAAAAAATTCACTAATTTATAAGACTTATAGAGAAAATGCAAGCAACATAATAATTTTCAAATCCACACCCCAAATACACCCAAAAGTAACTTACAGTATATATACTTTTCATTCTAAAATTTTTTTATCAAAAGAGTATGAGTAACTTGTGAAATCTTAAGTAACCCTAATGGTGACTACTAATATAGACTCTCTCACCTTGATCTTTTCAAAATAATCTTCACATTGATACAACATCCATCATCAAAGTTTTCAGGCTCTAACTCTTGAATCATCTTCTTTAAAGATCATGAATGTCTTCAAAATTCCATATCTAATGGAGTAATAGCACTTTACACATGCATAAAATTTGTTTCAACTTTTCTAAAAAGAATTCTTGAAATGAAATCACTAGAAATACAAAACCAAGATGCTACTTAAACAAAATTTGCAATTGATAAACTCTAAAATAAATCTATGGCAAAACTTTTTTAGTCAATTTAAACTAACCAAAATCATCTAAATGAACAAGACCTAAACTTGGTAGAACTAAGCTTTAATATTATTTGTTTAGAAAAATTCTCAAATAACTATAATGATAAAGAAGCACATTGACATAATTCAATATTTAAGAAGTAGTAAATAACGAAAACACAAAATTTTAACATGGCTTGGCTTTTAGCTTACTCTATAGACAAAGATAAGAAATAAATCCACTAATTTAGAAGAATTACAAAAAGAATACAAATGACATAACAACTCTTAAACCCATACCCCAAAGATACTAAAAAATGCCTTACAATGTATATACTCTTTACTCCAAAAAAATCTTAACAAAAAAGTAAGAGTAAATTATAGGATCTCAACAAAAAAGAAATAAAATGATGGAAGAATATTACACATAAGAAAGGAAACAGAAAAGCATAAATTTTTAACATAAAGTTTAAAGTCTCATAAGAAAAGTGATACTATTAAATTTAATCTACTAATTCAAAATTTATCACTATACTAATTAATTGCAAGAATTAATATAATTCATTTAATCATATTATGAATCCTTTCTAACTTTAATTGAATTTTATTAATAAAAAATGTAAAAATCTTCATCAATGGAAAGCAATTAAAATAATTAGAAAAAACTCAAAACAAGTGAAAAGCAAACTTTTTTTCAATTTTTTGGTTTTTTTAAAAACTCAAAAGCATCAAAGAAACTATGAAAACTTAAAACAAAATACAAAAGAAACTCTAGAATTTTCTCCTTCGTACTTAAAATTTACATTGTTCTCAATGTAAAATATATCAACATAAAAAAATAACGGATAAATAAAATAAAAGAGAAAGAAAAAAGAAAGCAAATCTGAAAACACTAAGGTTATCTCTAAAAAAAGTGCTTTTCTTTTTAGCTAGATAAGATTGCAACTTCTTAAATGGGGTAGATTGCGTTCTATAATTAGACTTCTTTAATTTCTTACTCCTAAAAGCCTTCATCTAATAACTTAGGCCTATACCTATTAACTTTGATCAATTTGTTTATTTTTAAGCTTTGAATCTCCATTTCACCATAAGGAAACATATTACTAATAACATAAAGGCTATCCTAACAAGATCAAAGCTTATCAGATATTAACTTAAGCCTTAATGGATATAGCAAGACTTTTTAACTAATCACAAACTTCTTTGTGGAAATCATCTTACCATGGAAGGATTTGATTCTTTCTTTATAAATATGAGAATTTTCATAAGTCTCAAGTTTCAACTCTTCCATTTCTTGTAACTTTAATTTTTTTCCTCACCAACTTCATTGAAATCCATGTTACAACTTTTCATTACCCAATATGCCTTGCACTTAAGTTCTATAAGAAGATGAAATGTTTTACTAAAGACTAATCTATATGATGACATCCTAATTGAAGTCTTATATACAATCTCATAAGCCCAAAATGCATCATTAAGTTAAAGATTCCAATCTTTCCTATTTCGTTTCATAATTTTCTCAAAGATAAATTTAATGCTTTCTATTAGAAACTTTATTTTGTACATTAGACTAGGGGTGGTATAGTGTAGAAATATTATGGAAAAAACTCCATATTTCTTCAGCAAGGCTTTAACTAATCAATTGCAAAATTATGCACCCTGATTACTAATCAATGCCTAAGGAATTCTAAACCTATTAAAGATGTTAAGCCTAATAAAATCTACAAAACCTTTAAGTTATCAATTCTAGTTATCTTTACTTCCATCTATATAGAAACATAATCAACAACAAGTAAAATATAAATAAAGGCAAAGGATAAAAGGAAGGGACCCATGAGATTAATGCCCCATACATAAAAATTCTCACAAAAAAGTAAAAGACTTTAAGGCATTTCATTCTAGTAAGTTAAACCACTTAATTGTTGACATTATTCATAACTTTTACAAAACATATAAGAATCATGAAACTAAGTTAACTAATAAAAACAAATTTAACACCTTTCTAGTAGTTATCTTGGGTCCAAAATGGCCGTCATAAGTATAATCATGACAAAAATTAATAATAGTTTAAAACTCAAAATCAAGAAAACACCTTTTAATCACTTGGTTAGAATAGAACTTTCATAAATATAAATCATTCCATATATAATATTTAGAGTTACTTTTAAGTTTGTGTCTCCTAACTTTACTCATATCATTAAGCAAAGTTCTTTTAAGTAATTAACTAAGTCAGCATGCTAAGGAACCTTATTTAATAGTTTAAAACTTATATGGGAATGACTCTTAGAGTGGTAATGGATTTTCATCTTTGACCAATTTTCTCAAATGGTTAACCATCAAATTTTTAGCTCATTTCTTATCTTTAATCTTTAAATTAAATTCTTGCAAGAGAATAATCCATCTAACAAGCTGAGGCTTTACTTCTTTCTTAGACAACAAGTATTTTAGTGTAGCATGATTAGAAAATACAATAACCTTAAAACCAAGCAAGTATGATCTAAATTTGTCCAAAGTACAAATAATAACAAGAAGTTCTTTTTTTAGTTATGGAATAATCAAAGTGAGTTAGGTACAATATCCTAGCATAGTAAATAACATGATTGTGCTTGCTAACTCTTGGGCTTAAGATTGCTCGCATCACACATAATCTCAAATGACAAGTTCCAATCAAGAGGTTAAACTTTGAAAGTTGTGGTTAATGACTCTTTAAATTTATTAAAAGCTTTCTTGCATTATTGATTGAATTCAAATGGCATATTCTTTTTACAAGCACTTGGATAAAGGTAAAGCTATCTTAAAAAAGTCCTTAATGAACCTACAATAAAAACTAACATTACTAAGAAAAGAATGAAGTTCCTCCGCACTTGTAAGGTAGAGTAAGCTACAAATCAAATCAACTTTGGCCTCATTGACCTTAATTCCATGACTAGATACAACATGCCCTAAAACTATGCTTTGTTCTATCCTAAAATGACATTTTTCAAAATTTAGAACAAGGTTAGTTTCAATGCATTTTTCAAGCATACTAGTCAAATTATCCAAACATACATCAAAAGAATTACCATGAATGGTAAAATTATCCCTAAAAACTTTAATGCACTTCTCTAAAAGATCAAAAAAGATTCTCATTATACACTTTTGAAAGTGTTCTAAGCATTACAAAGTTCAAAGTGCATCTTCCTAAAGGAAAATGTGATAAATAGATAAGTGAAGGCTACCTTTTCTTGATCTTCAAATGCAATTAGAATATAAAAGTATCCAATGTAGCCATCCAAATAATAGTAATGAGATTTTCTAGCTAAACACTCTAATATATGATAATGAAAGATAGGGGAAAGTGTTATTTTCTTGTTAAAGCATTCAGCTTTTGATAATCAATGCAAACTTACCATTTGATTTGAATTCTAGTTAACTAATTATTCTGATTTTGTACAACTGTCACACTAAATTTCTTTAGAACTATATAAACTATGTTCACCCATTTGCTATTTAATATAGGAAAAATGATTCCAACATTAGTAATTTTATGACTTCTTTCTTGACTATATTTATCATGAAAGGATTCAATCTTCTTTGCATTTCTCTAACTAGTTTTGCTTTATCCTTTAACAAGATTCCTTGCATACACATGGAAGGACAGTAATGGTCCATCCAATAGCCATTTTATGATCTTTGAGCACTTAGATTAATTTTTGCTCTTATTTAAAAATTAATTTTTTAGCTATGATGATTGAAAACTTTTCCTTTTCTCCTAAAAATGCATATTTTAAATGTTTTAGCAAGGGTTTCAACTTTAAAACTAGTGCTTTTTTTAATGAAAGGTAGCAACTTTTAGTTTAGAAGGAGGAGACTAGTTGCATTAATTTTTAAAAATGTTATTTCTTTAATTACTAATGTCATTTCCAAATTCAACTCACTTTCAAAAGCCTTATGCACTAGTGAATTAACTAGATCAATGGAAAAGATAGAATGATCTTTGGTAGGATGTTTCATAGCCATAAAGATATTAAATTTAACAATTTCTCCATCAAACTCCATAGTAAGTGTGTCATTATAAACATCTATCTTGGTTTTTATCATTTTCAAGAAAAGATGACCAAGAATGATGGGAGTTAGATTGGTGGTAGTCTCATCTTCCATATTTAGAACATAGAAATTTGCAGGAAATATTAAACCATTCACCTATACTAGAACATTTTCAATTACTCCAATTGGGACTTATTGGCGAGTTAAGTAATCACTTCAGTTTCTTTCAAAAATCCTAATCTCAATGAGGTGTAAATGGAGAGTAGCATTACAATAATAGAAGCCTTTAAATCTAGCATAGCATTTTTGAATATAGACTTTCCTATGATGCATGGAATGGTGAAAGTGCAAGGATTTTTACATTTCTAAGGTATTTTTCTTTGAATGACAACAGATACATTTTTTTACATAGATATTTTCTTATTATCTTTCAACCTTTTTTTTTAGTATGCAATTCTTAAGAACTTAACATATCTAGGAATTTGCTTAATTGCATTCAATAATGGAATGTTCAACTCTATCTTCTTGAAAGTTTCTAAAATTTCTTTTTCTTCCTCTATTTTCTTAGAATTAGCAACTCTACTATGAAAAAGAAGTGGAATAGATGAAGAAACAAGTTATTCATTAAGGGATTTCTCTTTGTTAGAATGGTCAAAATTGCTAGTTTTGGTTTTTTTAATTTTCTACTCTCTATTGCTAGTTTTGGTAGAATTTTTAGTTGTTTGCTAGTTCTTAAAATAATAGCATTGGTATTATCTTTAAGGTTAATGAAAGTTTAATATAGAAGTTTGCTATTGGAATTTTATATTTCTAATTTACTAATTAAGGTTGCAAGCTAACTCATTTGATTTTCTATGCTCTTGATGCTTACTTTAGTTTCTTGCTAGAATTGTTGTATAGTATTTCTACTGTCTTACTGAAATTAGATAACATTAGCAGTTAAAGGGTTAATAAGATCATCTAATGATATTTCTAGTTTAAGTGCAAGATTTACTAGTAGTTTCAGTAGGGCAAGACATTAATATCTGGTTTATGGAAAAAGAAAAGAAGCTTACCCAAAAGTGCTCCCATATTTGAGATTCGAATGGTCTCTCTAACTAGGATTGTATGATTGAGAAAAATAAATCACTTATGCACTAGACTTGCCCTTAGAATCCTCCTATTGCATTGACTTGTATGTGGAATCTTCATCTTACAAAGTTAGACACATATCAATTAGATGTCCAAATTGAAATAAATGTCATACAATTTTTTCTATTTCTACTTGACAAATAGTTATAATCATTTTTGCACCATGGGAATCAAATCTATTAATTACTTTTCATTACTAAATGTGCTAACTTTATTAACTCTATTGATTCCAAAAGCTCTTCTAATATCAAACTATTGAGAATTAGCAACCATATTTGAAATAAAATCTTATGCAACATTAAGGATTTTATCAACTAATGCATCGCTATTAACAATATCAATCATGCTTTTGTTTATAAGTAAGAGCCCTACATAAAAATATTGAATTAATAACTAGTTTAGGATTTAATTGTAAGGATAACTAACACATAATTATTTGAATATTTCCTAGCACTCATAAAGGATTTTTCCATTAAATTGTTGAATGTTATAGATGTCCTTCCTGATATTTACTACTTTAAAGGTAAGAAAGTATTTATCTAGAAAAAGCCTTTTCATGTTATGTGATGTAGTGATAGAGTTAGATGAAAGGTTATAAAATCAATCCTTGGCTAAGCTAACTAAATAAAAAGGAAAGGCTCTCAACTCAATATCTTCTTTTGATATACCTTGATGCTTTATGTTGCTACATAATACATAGAACTCCTTGAGATGCTTATAAGGTTCTTCCCCTACAAGACTACAAAAAATGGGAAGCAATCAATCTAGATTTCAACTCGAAAAGAGCATCAAGATCATTATATTGAAATGCATAATGGTTAGCAAGTAACATCAAGGATAGCAAGTTCTTCAAAGCCTTATTATTATTATTGCTAGTCATGCTTTTAAGATCTAATCTATAATTTCTTCTTAATTTACCAAGAAATGGGAATTAGATGTTTTTAAACTTTGATGTTCACATTCAATAACAATATTGCCATTTAAAATTATTGAAAATATAAAAGGATATGAATCAGATTCATACATATCTAAATATCAGAAGTTTGTAACAAAAAATTCAAGATCTAATATTTGTTTTTACTAATCATATTGGCAATCACATGGAAATGCAATCTTATTTATGGCTTAAATTTCTCTTTTATGTGTCAAAAATGAAAGAAAGAGTTTCTAAAAGGATTCTAATAATGTTTTGTAAACCAACCCTCTAAAGTTCTCTTTTCTATTTATTTATAAGCGTTTTCATGGGTCAAGTTATAGATTAGGTTATGGACTCATTTTGGGTGACTCGAATTCATGATCTAACATTTTTCACTTGTACATAATGAGATCCATACTCTCTTAGCACTTTATAAGAGAACATCATCTTTTATACTCTATAATAAATCATACAAGAAAATAAGCCGTGTGACCAACATATTTCAAGAGCTCTTTATTATACATCTGTTATGAATATATAGCTTCTCAATAAATAATTAATATTGAGTGAACTTTAAGTATGCAGCACCCTAGATCATTTTATCACATTTGAATTTATCAAATGATCCCATTCATATGCGTCATATACATTAAATATTATATTCATAATTATAGACATATTATAACTAGCATACAGGAGAATACAAACTTAATGTGATATGTTTAATGATTTTTCTCTTTTCTCAAATCTCTTGATTTTAATTTAATTTATTTTTCTAGTAATGTCCCGCTAGACTGAATTCTCATAGTCCTTTAGTAATATTCTAAAATGGCAATCATTGAATTTAAATCTTAAGAAATAAAATAGAGTCATAAGAGTACATATATGAAGTCTTTATTTCCTCAAAGATCTCACACATCAAAGTTGAGATCTAAACTTTGATCACCTATATTGATCACAATTTGCACACATGGTATGAAATACATGTTATGGTATTCTTTCTTTTTTCCCATGAAACATATATCTTTATATAATGTATTAATATTGCATAAATAATGGCTTAAACATACTTAATATCTAACATAAGTTCACCAATCTACTCTTTCTTATTTTCATAAGAACTCATATTTGGTAATTTAGACAAATTAAGTGAATTCATCATTAATTCACTTACAGTCTTATATATGACCTCATCTTATTCATTAACAAGGTGATATTCATATTTTAAGCTTAACTCTCGATTATCACTTAAATTAAAAGCTTAAAATTATCTCATCTCTTATCAATTACAAAAATTAATGAGAGATGATTATCCATATGAGTGGGCTAATCTTTTATCTATTCAACATACATTTCAATAACTCAATAATGTTCGAAGAAATATTCATTCATCTATATATGTAGGCTTATAATAAACATAATTAGTATTCAAACATTATTATCCTATGAACATTGTTAAAAAATACAATAATTGTATCAACATACACGTAATCCTAGGGATTTCACATGTTTTATGAATACATCATAAGGAATATGCTTAGTCATAAGATCTGCTACCATCTCACATGTAGAAATGCATTTCATGTTTACTTCTTTATGTGCAATGATATCTTTCACAAAGTTATACTTTATATCTATGTACTTGGTTTTATAATGATATTTGGGGTTCTTTGTGTATGCGATTGCTGCTTACTTATTATAGTTTACTAAAAATGGATTAGCAGTATTAGTATTTACACTTAAATTATCTAAGAACTAAGAACCTTTTGAGCCATATTGTTTCTTGTACTACTATTAAAAATGTTACAAATTTAGCTTCCATTGTGGATAAGGCTATGTATAATTACTTCTTACTACTCCAAGATATGGTACCATTATTTGGTAAGAAGGTAGATTTCCTTTCATCTAAGTATCTTCCTTAATCAGCATTACTGTAACATTTCCTTTATAATATAATGAATAGTTGGCATTACCTTTTGATACCTTAATATCTTTTTAACTACTTTCCAATATGCTGGGCTTAGGTTGGATTGATATTGGCTTACCATGCTAATGGTAAAATAGATATCCAATCTTATATATATCATTGCATATATCAAACATCTAACTGCACTTGCATTAGAAACTTTTCTCATATATATTTCTTCTTATGGAGTCTTAAGACATATTCTTCGGCTTAAACCTTCACCTTTAGCAATAGGAGTGTTTATGGGTTTACAATATTATATTTGTAATCATTCAAGAACTTTGTTGATATAATGTTCTTATGATAGAGACAATAATTTTTTTGAACAATTTCTTGTAATCTTAACTCCAATAATATATACAACTTCACCTATATCTTTCATTTCAAAATTAGGTGATAACCATCCTTTAATTTTGTTAAGATACTTCTTGCTATTTCTAGGTATAAGTATATTATCAATATATAATGATAAAATTATAAACTTATCTTAGACTTTTTTGCATATACACAATGTTCTTTATTAATCATGATGAAATCATTTAACATAATCACATTGTGAAAGTGAACATATCATTGTCTTGAAGACTGTTTCAAGCCATATATAGATTTCAAAAGTTTACAAACTTTATTTTCTTGGCCTTCTTTGATGAAACTTATAAGTTATTGCATGTAGATTTCTTTTTCCAATGTCCATTAAGAAATGCAATCTTTACATCCATTTGATGTAATTCAAGATTCATACTAGCAACTATAGCCAATATCAAATGGATTGAGGTGAATCTAACAACATATGAAAAAGATTTCTTATAATATATTCCTTTCTGTTATGTGTAGTCTTTTACTACTAGTTTAACCTTGTATATTTTAATAGTGCCATTAGTCTTACATTTGATTTTAAGAATTCATTTGTTCCCAATGGCCTTACGTATGTTTGGAAGATCAATAAGTTCTTAAACTTAATTCGATCTCGTACACTCCATCTCTTTTTCCATTATTTTTATCCAATTTTCCTTATTAAGGCTAGAGAGAGCCTCTATTATATTTCTTGGCTCATCTTCATCTTGTGTAATAGCCATAGAGGCTTCACCACCTTCAACGTCGAAACAATAACAAGGAATGCCTTTTTTACCACTACATCATAATTGAGGCTCTGGAGAAATGTATTTTTCAAGAATCCTTAAATTGCTCCTACTCAAACTAAGATTATTATTCGTTTGAGTATTTCCATTTGCATTACTCCTATACTGATCAAAATCACTATCATTCCCACTCAAAATTTGAAATGTATTCCTTGAAATTCCCCCACTAGAAAGAAGTCTTAAGCGATTGTATCCATAATCTCATATAAAGATAAGTCTTGATTTATATAACCCTATTTAAGAAAATTATTCTCTAAGAATGTGACATCTCGTGATTCAAATTCTATGAGACTCCTACTATCATATTCACCAATGAACACATAGCTTTTCAAATACTCTAAATATCTTATAAAGATACATTTCTTTTCTCAGGCACCTAATTTGCCATGTAGGTGTAAGGTATCCAGAACATAGGTTACACATCCTTAAGGTTGTAAAATACTCAAGTCAGGTTTTCATCTCATCTATAACTCATATAGCATAGTGAGAACCGATTTGCTAGGCACACGATTAAAGATAAATGTGGCAATTAAAAGTGCATCATCTTAGTAAGTGATAGGTAAATTCGCTTGTGCCATCATAGACCTAACCATTTCTAAGAGCATTCAATTTTATCTCTTTACAATATTATTTTGTTGAAGAGTGTGTGGATTAGTTAATTGATATTGAATCCTTTTTTCATTATATAATTATTTGAACTGATTAAAGAAATACTCACAATAAGAATCAATTCGTAATGCTTTTATCTTTTTATCTAATTAATTTTTAACTAAGCTCATATAGCTTTGGAAGTAACTTAATACTTTATATTTATGTGTTATCAAATAGACAATGCCAAATTATGTAAAATCATCTATAAATGTGATGAAATAGAAAGTTTCATGCATAGTTCTTATATTTATTGGACCACATATGTCAAAATAGACTAAGTGCAAAGGGAAGTCAACTCTAGTTCTTTTTACAAATTATTTTTTAGTACTTTTACCAGTTAAGCAATGCTCATAAGTAGATAAATATACTTTATCATAATTAGACAATAACCTCTATTTAGCTAGCCTATCCATACAATATTAACTAACATGCCCAAGTTGAGCATGCCAAACATTCACATCAATTTCAAAATTATGTAACAATATAAATATAGAATAACTTATATTACATTCATAATTATCAGTATCCATGATAATAGAACTATTTATTATATAACCAAATCCATAATGAGTTATTCCTAAAGATATTTCAATATTATCATTAGCAAGATACAAATTAAAATCGAGTTTTAACAAAATCAACATAGAGATTAAATTTTGACAATCTAAGGTGCATATAAATATCATGCAAAAGTAGAGCTTGGCCACCTTGTAAAACTAACTTGTATGTACCTATTCCTTAAACTACAACTCGTGCATTATTTCCTACATAGATCAATTTTGCTCCATATGGTATTCATTGAAATTTCAAAAAAGTGTCTCGATCCTTTGCTACATGATTATGACCCCTCAATCTGCAGTCCACAAAAGATGAAAATCCATTAAAAAATAAACTAGTTACATAAAATTCACTAACTTAAGTATAGCTAAATGCCTTCTTAAGTTTATGGTAATTATGGGGAAAATGCCCTTTTTATTGCAATTGAAGTATTTAACCTTAACTATGATCTTCTTCTTAAAAGAATATTTTCCTTTCCCATGTTAGTTATTTGTTAATTTCTTGCTAAAATGAGTCAGCTTCTTTCTTGCATTTTGAGACCCATTTTTATGTTTGCATTTTAACCCAAAAACTCTTCTTAAGCTAGATAAAACCATATACACATTTGTATTAGACTTAATAACCTCAAGCTTTTCTTTTTTTAGCTCAAAGTAGTGTACAACATCATCTATTGTTCGAATATTTTTATTATAGGTTAAATACATCTTTATATACTCATAAGAATAAGGCAAAAAATGAACTATAGCTTAAACTTGTTGTTCATCGATCAACACATGACTTGCGTCCTTTAATTCATAGATTATATTTGACATTTCTTGTAAATGTTTTTTTCATTAAATGTTCAAATTTCTTTTTTTAAGTGTCAAATTTAATCATAAGAGATCTTAATTCAGTTACAGATATTCCACCAAACTTATTTTTTAGAACAGATCATATATCCTTAGCCAAGTTGTAATTCTTGAATTCTCACATGATGTTATTGTCCATGCTACTCAGCAATGTAGTGCAAGCGAGAGAATTTTTCTTTTTCCAGGCTTCATAAGCCTTTTAGTCTCCCCTATGTTAAGTCGTATTTCTTACCTCAAGCTTTTTCAAGACAATATTAAGTGCTTCTAGAGCCTCTTACTCTTCCAACACATATTGGATTTTCATGCTCCAAATTTCATAATTGTCATCATTCAATTTCTCAACCTTATTAAGTTCATCGATAATGTTTTTGGAAGTAGTAGCCATTATGTTTGTAGAAACATGAAGTTCTATATATGGATGAAATTACATGTAATTAATGTCTAGCCTACATATATGTCTACTTTTGCTCTAATTAATTATGTTAGGACTAATTCACATGTAGAGTTTAGAATCAAAAGGTCACTATGTTTCTAATCATCATCTAAATTCCTAATATGATGCTAATACTAAAATAATTAACTAAGCAAAGTATACTTAATAAAAGAATTTATAGATATGCAATTTTAAATAAATAAATTACATAAATTAAAATATATTTCAATGATATAATACACCAATAAAAAAAAGGAAATTACATAAAATATCATATATCAAACATCTACCTAAAGTTTACAATATTTTCAAATATTTGATTATATACGGAAAAGAGTTAACGAACCTATCATATAACTCTTAAGGAAACTCGATTTTGGTACTAGTTTTTCTGTCTCTCCGATAAGGCTTGTAAATATTCAAGTCATGTTTGTGATTTTTATACTCTAAATAGTTTAATACAAATTTATAGACAATATTATTATATTGTTTGTGTCCATTTATTTTTTCTAATAAGAAATTTAATATATTCCTTTAGTAATCTATAGGTAAGGCATTTCCTAAAACCTTTAATTTCTTTAAATTCTAGTTCATCTTTAAAATATCAACCCATATCAAATTTTGAACTTTTTCATAAAATTTTATGAGATGATTTACGAGATGTATAAAATTATCTTTATAAACTTCTGGGTCAACTTGGAGATTTTTGAGCTCGGCAATCAATCTATTAACTTCTTATTTTTGTACTGGATTCTATATGACTCTTAATATATGTATAAGTCTCACCATTTTTCTATAACATATATATAAAAAAAAAGAACTCAATTAGATCTCTAAGGCAATAATTTGCATTAAAAAATTATGCTTCAGAAAAAAGTTCATCAAAATTTTTTTAAAAAAATTATATATCATGTAAATAGTATATAAAAAAATTCTGCCAATAATTATATAAAAATAATTCAAAGTGTGAAAAAAAAATTCTACTATGTGCTAATATGGTATATCAAGATGATTAGGCAACTTATAACATGATAGGAAAGATGGCTAAGTGGTTTAAGGTGCTAGACTCAAGTTTTACGGTGTGGGTTCAAATCCCACTTTTGACAGTTTTTTAACTATTTATGATAGTTTTTTAAACTATTTTTACCCCTTTTCTTTTTAATTTTTTTTTAAAATTCTCATTTCACTCCAATACTGCTTTCACTCTATCTTCTATTCATTTTCCAAATGCAATTAATCATGACTTCATATGATTGAATTTGTAATCTCTTGTGAAATATTATTTAAAATTTACAGTTTTGCTCTTTAATTCTCTCCCCCAAGAGATCACATCAAATTCAATTAGATCGAAAACAAATTCATTTTTCTAAAATTGAAATCCAATAAAGCCTAACTTCGTGAGACAAAACAATTATATTAGAATAACGTAAAACGAGACCCAATAATTTTATGAAATCATGTTAATTGAAATCAAAATTATTATTGATTTCATTTCTTTATCCAGTCAAAATGTTCAATTAAATGATAAACCTATTGTCATGTATTCATGAAAAATAAATTACTTTGAACCAATAACCATTATAACATGGTCTCCTTAAGTCTTTAGACATGAATATTAGAAGAGGAAACCCATACCATATTATGTCAAAGGAGGTACCATAAAAAAAATGGGCAATGGCATAAAAAAAAGAATCTCCCAAAAAATACCATTTTCACAAACGATAGAGACATGTATATATATTTAGGAGAGACCAGAAAAATAAAATAACTTGGCTTTGATACCAATATTGGAAATATAAAAAGATATAAATCGGATTCATACATACTCAAATATCAAAAGTTCACAAAAGAAGATTCAGGATCTAACATTTGTTTTTACTAGTCATATTGGCAATCATATGAAAAGACAATCTTATTCACAAATTAAATCTTCTTTTTGTATGCAAAGAAAAAGAAAGAGAGAGAGAGTTTCTCAAAGAATTTTGATAATGTTTTGTTAACCAACCCTCTAAAATTCTTTCTCCTACCTATTTATAAGCATTTTTATGGATCGAGTTATAAATCTATTTTAGGCGATCCAAATCCATAATCCAATAGAAATAAAAAAAATCAAATTATATTATTCCATTTATTGTGACAAAAAATATTTATATAAAATATAGCTATAAAATAATAAAATTTTTAAAAAATATTTTATTTATTTAATGTTAAATATAAAAAATTTAAATGAAATAATTTTTCTACTTCAAAAAATTCTTTTCTATTAATGTACTTTTAAATATTATTTTTTAAATTATAAATATAAATTATATATATTTTTATTACTATATATTTAAATAATATTTTATAAAAATACTTTCTAATGAAATAAATGGTACCAAGTTCAAAATCACGATTGAACTCAAAATAATTTCCTAGTATTTAGACGTAAAGTTGAAATACAAACATTTACCTACGTTAGTTGAGTTAAAGAGAATTATAAATGAGAAAAGTCGAAAAAAAATCGTAGATGGAATAATTACTTGGCAGGTTAGAAAATGTCAAATATGGCAGTAGACAGTACGGACATTACTACTTCGATTAAGAAGATACTAAAGAAAGAAAATAAGTAAAAAAAGTGAGAAAATAAAAAATTCAACAGTAAAGATACATTTTTAATAGTATAATAACAATATTAATATTAATATGAATAAAATTCACTGTATTCGCTCATCTGTAACATGACTTTTGCTCTTTCTCCCCTCCATTTTCTCACTATAGATGGAGAGAATAAAATATGTGCGGATCCTATTTATATTATTTTTCTCCATTTCTTTCTTTCTTATATTCTCTCGTACTTTCAAATAAAAGAAATTTTGTTCTTTATTTTTTATTCTTTAATTTCTTTTTTTTCTACTTTCCCTCCGACCAAATAATGGGTAAAGTTTTGTTTAATCTTTAAAAAAAAGGAAAAAAGAATGAAAATAAAATATATTAAGATATATTTTCATTTATTATTGAATGAATAGAAAATAAATAAAAAATAAAAAAAATATTTTTTATTATTTGATTAGATAAAAAAATGGATAAAAAAGTATAATATAATCAAATTGAAAATTCAACCTTTCATTATGAATAATAACATTTGTTATTCATTCCATATCAGAGAAAAAGGTTATAAATGAAAACACATGGATTCAATCCGTTTTCTTGGTAAATTCTGCTCAGCTGAGATCCACTTTCCTGTTTCTTTTAGAATTTTCTTTCTTATCATTTTCAACTACTAATCCAAATAAGGGAAGTGGCCTTTTCTCCTTTTTCTAACAAATTAAATCGGGGGTAAAAGATCGATATGGTAGCTGCTTCGTTAAGATGAGAAATTTTTAGTTGTACATTATATTCATAAGTTGTATATTAATTACTAAAAAATTCAAAAATTATTTTTGAAAAATTAATTATTAAATTAATTTTTTTAATAATAATGAAGTGATAAATTTTTATTAACTGTAAATACATATTTTATGTATCCACTAATTAACTAAATATTTTTCATTAAAAATAATTATTTCGTGGGAATGCTTTTAAGACTAACCTATAGATGTAATGAACCACGTAATTCATCTGTCTCAGGATACTCGCATCATTTCCTACTTAATTTCTTCAAATTTAAAAGTCAAAAAAATTTTTAATCACCGCACTAGAATAAGTCCGATTTTTGTTATTATTATTTCTACGTATTTCATTTTTTAATTTCAATTTTCTCTTATATCCAAAATTTTCCTTTGCAAATATGCCTATAATTGTAAAACACTATTATATATCAAAGTGAAAAGGCTTTCATATATCAACACTAGTCTTAAACTAAATTATCATACACTTAGTATTAGGGGCGGGCATAATTCTCCCAACCGATATTAACCGACCGAATCATTTGCTAATTGGTCCGTTATGTATAGCTAGAAAATGAAAATAATTAAATATGGTAAACAATTTTTAAAAATTAGTTTAATGTAGTCGGTTATGGGTTTAAGAAAATCTAACTATATAAACCCATAACCGACTATAATTTACCCCCTTTCTCTTATAATTTTCATTGCCAATTACACCTTTTACTATGATATCAAGATGTTGAAATGCTACTGTCATTTTCTTGTTAGACTACAACCAAAATACATGTGCCAATAGCCAAATGAATATTCCAAAAGCTTTGCTCCTCTGCATCTTGAGTATAGCAGCATCCTGTGCACCCGCCTCTTCATCCAACCCAAATGCCAAATTGTTGATAGAGCAAAAGCCACGGTAATTCAAAGCCAATAGCAACAACCGACAAGTATGCGTTCAAAGCATTCGATTTGTTTGGATGCGAAATATGTCATTTATCGGAAAACATGAAGCAGCAGGCAAATATAGTTGATGTATTTTACTTCTACAGAATTTATACAATGACTTTTGATTTTTCATCTCTTATATTTTGACTTCTATCCAAAACTAGAACTCTAGAATTTGAGAAAACAAAATCTTGAAATGAGAAGGCTTGTATAATGTACAAGAGACACAAGAAATACAGTGAATTATTTAACTATTTTCAACCATTATAAACCATGTATAACCGATTAATTCAGTTAATCATGGTTTATGTATTGATTTCGGTCGGTTATGATACTTTGACTTTAGCATTCTGTTAAAAATGATGAACTGATTTGCAAATCAAAACTGATCGAACCCGAATGTTATACACCCCTACTTAGCATGATCGATTGACACTCACGCGTAAGTTTTAAGTCACGTCTTTAACGTACTCTTAAATTTAGAGACAAAATGAAGAATTCTTTTTTTATCATGCATAACTTCCTTGCATTGTTGTATTGTTTCTAATTTTACAGCTAGGTTTTTTCATACGATAATAGTTATTAACTCCTAAAATTATTTGTGATAACTTAACTTTAAAAATAACACTATAGGTGTTGGTGAATAAATATTCTATCTTGGCATGGTGGTATATTTAAAAATATAAAAAAAATTTAGACATCAATTTTTTAAGGACACTGTCATTTTTTTTTCTCGCAAGACTTTCAATGTCAACTCTTAAAATAATCAATATTTAAAGTTATGAAAGTAGCAAAATTTTTGAAAACATAGAAAGCTTTAGAAGATGATTTAAAAAAAAAGTCATCTTTTCATCTCATGAAACTTTTAACATTAACTCCTAATATAACTAGCATTTAAAGTAATGGAAATAGTGACATTTTTCAAAATATAAGAAAATTTTAATTGTTAGTTGTTTAAAAAAGCCGTTGTCTCTTTTTTTCCATGAGTATGACATAGAGTTGTAAAATAATTAATGTTTAAAGTTAAAAAAGTGATGTCATTTAAAAAAAAAAAGAAAATTTTAGACATCAATTTTTAATAAAAAATCATTTTTTCATAAAACTTTTGATAATGGTTCCTAAAATAACTAACATCTAAGGTTATATGAAACTTTTGATAATGGTTCCTAAAATAACTAATATTCAAGGTTATAGTAATAGTGAAATTTTTAAAAATATAAAGAAAGCATTAGTTCTTAAATTAATTGACATCTAAAATTATGGGAATGATGATATTTTTTGTGCTATAAATAAAGTATATTATTACTTTTTTTTCTAATTATTACTTCCACTCTATCTTTTATGTGTTTCAAAGCTCAATTTTTGTTTTCATCTAACATCTTCTGCAAAACCTTAAATTCAATCCATCATTTAACACATATGAGTGAGTTACTAATACTTTTTTTACTAATGTCAATTATAAAGCAAAAACCCTATTCCAAGCCACTAACTCAAAATATAAGTTGTCTTTCTTGCTTCTATTTTTTTAAATTTCCTTCTTTTTCATTTCTTTAATTTTTTACACAATTTTTAGGAGATTTTTATTTGTATTTTCCTTATATAATTTTTTGATGTTATATCTAAATTTTAAATGCTTATTATGTTTTTAATAAAATATTGCAGTAAGAATTCGAAATAGACAAAAAAAAAGGTGAAAAAAGTCAAAAAAAAATAACCAATTTTAAAAATTTTGAAAGAGTAAACAACCTTTGACTATTTGCAAATAGATAAATTACAAAAAATTACATAAAATAAAAAATTTTGCTCCCGATAGATAACTGAGCACTAAGTTATGATATTTTAAAATTTTTAATTCAAAATATACGTTTTTAGAAAGATGTTAATTTTATTCAATTTTTACTATAAATACGCTTAAGGGAAAGTCAAAAACTAATGTTAAAAAAAATTATTATGCAAACATTTTATGCCAATTTCAAGTAAAAAAAATCAATGTAAAAGTCAATGTGAAATGTAAAATAATATATTTTGAAAAAGAAAGATATTAATTTTTAGCAAAAATTTGATATGACTTAAAAAAATTTGATGTAATATATATATATATATATATGAAAAGGTATCAATTTTTAATAAAAAATTGATCTGATAAGTATTTGTCACATTAATTATATAACTGATGTTATAATGATATATAACAAACATTTAATTAGACATTGCTCTAAAACTTATAGGTAATCTGTTAAACATCTAACATTAATTTATAATTTTGTAGTACCGTGACCTACAAATAATTTAACTCTAAAAAAGTTTCATATTCAAATCTACTTGCTTAAAATTTTTGTTTCGCATTTGATAAGGCTAAACGAGTTACTAAATGGTTAATGGACTTAATTCAAATTATATTCAAGGAAAAAGATTTATTCATTTGTATACGAATTAATTTTCCATATAAGCTAAATTCATTCTGGTTCACCGACATAAGAAAGCGTAGTTTGAAAAAATCTTCTCATGTAGCATGCACCTAGAAATTATAATTTAATATCGTGATCATATTCCAGATGTCAGCATAAATTTCAAATATATGAGAATCCAAAATCTCTGAATTCGAATATTTCATCTATGTTCGAGAGATTATAATTTATCTTACTAAAAATTATTCAATTTGAAATTATAGTAACTATGTTTAATAAATCATTTCTTAATTGATTATAAATAAAAATTCCGATACGGAAAGAGAATTTATCAATAATTGTACTACTTATATTTTATTATCATTAATGAGAGCAGAAAATTTTGAGAGCAATTGCGGGATGTAAGGATTCCCATACTGTTAAGTGCAAGAACAAGTAAGAACATAGAAATGCAAATGGAACCAAGTATAGTTTTAAATTGTAACATTTTGATTGGGTTTGGTTTTACGATTATAAATAGGTAATTTCATCAAGTTCTTGAGAAATCCAATATTTATTTGATTTTTTTTTCAAATCTTAGAATAAATAAGTTTAATAAATAATACAAATTTGAATTGAAGAAAGTAATTGAATGATAAATATATATATTCAATCCCTTAAATATATGAGCCGTCCATATAAATTTCCATGATAATAATTTATTGAGTAATATTTGTACTTATTGAGAATTTTATTTTCACCGCGTGGCCCCAACCAATATTTAAAATTATAAAAATTGCCATGAGCATTACTTTGAAATTCAACTATCGGAGAATTAAATTATACTTTACATAGTTCTCTTTTTACTTTGATTTTAAATGTGAAAGACATATTCTGTACAACGCCTTTCTTGCAACATCCACCATCCACCGTTTGGATTGAAAAGAGGGGACATAGAAAAGAATATAAAAAGGAAAAATATTAGCAAAATCTACCTAAAGCACACAAAAGAAAATGTATATTAAGAATTTATCAAATAAAAATCAGAAAGTAATTCGATCCTTTTTTTTAATTTTTTTTATTTCACCACTGATTTGGCGTTGTATTGCTTCTACCAAAAGTTTAATTTTTAATTTTTTTTCAATTTTCAGTAACATATTAAAATTTTGCAAACACTTTTCAATATTTAAAATTTTAGAATTTAATATTGAAATATTTTATTTTTGATATTTTATTTAATATTTTATTATTTAAAATTTAGAGATCTTATTATTTAATGTCGTGATGAAATGGTAAGCTTGAAATAAAATGATAAACTAATTTGGCTCCAAGATTCTCTCCTTATTCATTGAGCTTCTACTTAACCTTAAGTTAAATTTTATTTTCAGTTTTTTATTTTTTTAATGTAGTTGTTAAAAGAGGACAATCTTGAAGAATTTTTCCAAAGCTCCAGTATCGTAATTCCCGACTTTTATAACCAGTCTTAATAAATAATAAAATACTTATTTTGAAACTTTATTTCAAATATAAATTATTATATTAAATGTAGGAGAAGATGTATGTTTTGAAACTTTCAAATTTATTATAAATTTGTAACTAAGAATTTCTGGATTTTAAATGGTGACCTATACAAAGTTGAAAAACATTTCCAAACAAATTTCTTTATCTTTGATTTTATTGTGTTTCAATTTTGAACATCAATTAATTTTCTCTAATATCCCAAATTTTTTATTTGCCAGGCAACCTCAAGTAAACACTATAAATACAATGAAATTAAAAGCTCTGCCATTTATTTAGAAAATTAGTCTCAAACTAATTTGTCATGCACTTGGCATGATTGATACTAATGCATTCGTAGTGGATCACCATTATAACATATTCTTGAAATTACACAAATCGAGTTATTTATTATCATGTAAAAATTGTTCGCACAGATCAATTGCTTTTAATTTCAACTTTTTTTTTATTTTCATATAATAATAGTTATTTACACCTCAAAACCCTTTTTCTATTATTATTGAGCATGTATTATAATTTGATCATATTATGTCCATATATTCGAAATGTGAGCATCATGGAAGGTCAATTGATTAATAATATACATATCACTATTATAAAATAGTTAACGTCAGGTGTCTAAAGTAGTAGTCGTTGGTTTACAATCAATGTTTAATCAAACAGCGTTGTAAATCAAATTTAATGTTTGTCATAAAATCATCATAAAAAAAGAAAATTATGTTGATTAATATATATATATATATATATATATATATATATATATATATATATATATAATTGATATCATATCATTTACTAGTTTCATAGAAAATGACATTCAATATTAATTTTTTTAATAAATAACTAACATTTAATATAAGATATACCACATTAGTTTATATAAATAATCAATATGATATATTTTATTCCCGCCCTTTCCCACTTCCCTTACTCCAATTCCTCCTTATCAAATCCTTCCTCCAACTCTAACCTCCTCCACAAGTTCATCCTTCTCAAATTTTCCCTATTCCTCCTTCTAGAATATTGTATACAAAAATAAAAAATAATATCTCATATGACATTATAGATTCTCAATGTAGCAATTTTAAATAATAAATTTTGCAACAAAAATTTAAAAACTATGAAAGGTTATGTATAATACTTCAATTATAGATGGATGATGTGCTAAATAATATTATGATACATGTTGTTCAATTTGTAAGGTTGGCACTTCCTAAAAAAGCATGATTGAATCCAATCCTTGCAAATGCTATAAATATTTATTAAATTTTAAGAAAATGATAGTACATATTTCATATAAATTGATAGTAGATAATACAAATAAATGCCAATTAAATTTTTTAGTTATACAAACCGATAAAAGCTATATAAAAATGAAAAGCAATAAAGCATGGTAAATTATGAAATTGAAAACTAAATTGTAAGAATAAAAATAAAAATTAAATAAATCCTTACTTTTAAATTCTATTTTCTTTAGTAAGGGCATAACCCTAGAAATTTAGTGGCAAGCTAATAAAGATTCATTCTTGCAAAGGAAAATTGGTGAAAAAATTACAAAACTAAAGAAAATCATCTTCAAGTTAGAAGGAAAGCATTACAAAGAAAATCATTTTAGGATTAAAAGAGTTTCAAAATGAAATTTACAAATAGTATGATTGTTTCACTCTTTTTATTTTCAACTCACACTAGGGGATAAGGTTTAGATATCAGTCATTTGTACTAAACCAATGTGTAATATACAATAAAATCATCCTACTAACAAATAAAATAACATGGGTTGATTTATAAATAATTAATATTGTGAATTATAAAAGTTAATTTTAAATAGAAAATTGACATCGTTTTATGCAATTTTTTTTAAGAAAAAGTGCTAATAAAAACCAAACAATTAGTATCTACGGAAACATATTACAATTTACAATAATTGTAGAATAAAATAGAAATTGACAACAATACAACCAAGTATATGAACTTTTATACAAAATTTATAAACTTTTATTTACACATTAAAATACAAGTTACAAAAGCCATTTACAATGAAACCAATTGTCAATAACTTATTTACAACAAGTTGATTATAACTATTGGTTAACAAGTTGATGTACTCCTACCTTGATTTCTTGATCAACTCGAACTTCTTATTAAGTTAATATAGATCTAGGAAGCCATATGTAACATTCACTAAGGGCAACAAGTCATAATAATGCATATAAAAGGATTAACATGAGCTAAACTTATATTTAGTAATGGTTTAATTAATTTATGTTTGGTCAAAGAAGACAATGCAAACTTACGTAATCTAAATTTATATGCAAGTCATATTAAAGCTCCTTGAACCTTAGCAATTACTAGATAGAAGCTTTGTCAATATAAATTTGATTTTTTAATCCAACTATTTCCTCTCTAATCCAGAGCAAGGCTTAAGCCTAATTACCTTAGGAGTTATCGAGGCACACCTACAGTGCCTTCTAAGCATGATTAAGAGATTACTAAAACATAAATAATGGTAGTTAGTAGATTCACACAATAATACTAAAATAACTTTAAAATATATAAAAAGGTCAGTGATAAGGAGAATATAGAATGATACCTTCACTAGAAATTGAATAAAGGTCATCAACCATGCAATGAAAATCCTATAGGATTTGTTCAATGTCTAAACTACATCATTTGGCATTGACACCTTAACCTTACAGACCAAAAGCTTGTCCGTTACTATCTTGACTTGATTGTTATGTAATTATTGATGATGTAGCTCAGCCTACCAAAATCTAACCATTTATAACCTTTTGCAGAAATAGTCTTACCACCACAAAGCACATTAGGCTCCATCCTATGCAATGTGAATCCATGATAGGAAATCTAATTCGTGCATTAACATATAGTAAAAATTTTAAAAGTTTTAAGTGACATTTACCTTTAGTTCAAATTTTAGAATAATTGTTACCATGGGGCTAGCCCTATAAGTATGGGTGAATCCTCCAAAATAGTCATAAAAAGGGTTAGTACCCCTTTTTTATTAGGAGCCTACTTAGTTAGTTAGGCACTAATTGTAAAAGTTAACTCATTCATAAGAACAATAAACCTAAAGGCCAACTACATAGAGGTAGCGAAACTTAAATGCACAATATACTAGTTCATTATTTGCTCCTACAAAGAGCAAAATAATTCCTATTATTACTATTGCATCTATAAGTGCTACTACTCCATCTGCTATAACCCTACTTCCTAGTCCACAAGGAGTTTTCATGCCACATTTTCAATGATGGTTACTCTTAGGTCTACTAACTTGACATTTGAATATCCCACTAGATAGTGCCTTGATACATAAAGTAGTCCTTCAAGCTAACATCACGTTTAACACTCCAAACACGGTCAAAATGCTCTTTAAATTCCAAAATTGGGATTAGGATGTCATTCTTCCCAATCAACTTAAAGTCACCCTAGAAGGTTTGTTGTATAAGAATGTCCTATAGTAGTTAATAAAGAATAAATAATTAGAATCAACTCGAATGAAATGGAAGCTTCAAATATAACATATTTTGATATAAATCTTAACACTACAATCCTCTTTGCAATGACTTAACTTTTCAAGGTTATGTACTTTCCTTGTTTACTTTGCCCCATTTCTATAACATTACACAAGAAATGGAAAATAACACATTGATGCCCTTGCCTTCCTCAATTTTAACATCTTTTATAACCAACAACTCTTTCTCTAACTTCTTATAGCCTTTCTTAGAGAGTCTATGTGGATATGTATTCTTATTTTGCTTCTCTTAGTTAGATTTATTTAACTTCTATTGACTAAAAGACATATTAGTTCACAAGAATAAATGGTATACAAATAAGACAATAAGATAAACTAGACACTAGAATGTAATAATTTTACCTTGAAACACTTATCTATATATTGGTCTTAGAACTTCACTCATAATTCCTAATCAATGGAGTTCCATTGTCGTAATCTTAGGATTGACATATTTCCACTTTAGTATTATCTTAAAGTCCTTCCATAAGGTTTTTACTTATGATAATACTCTTCTACGTATCTAATTGATGGTTAAAATATGGAAAGAACTCTATAAAGGAAAAAAATTAAATTAAAGATCAGTTATATAAAAGTAGCTTATAGGTATCAATTTTTATATTTATAACACTGATCTATCCAAATCAAATATACATGACAAGACCTATTCCTAAGTGTTATCCTTCAATATCAAGGGGATTTCTTCTAATATGGAATAACTATTGACATTTTAGACTGTGTTGTCACTCTAACATAACTAACATATGTCATCACACTTTCTCCTTCTACTTGCCACTTCTCACTGAATTAAATATATAATTTCTCACTCCTAACCCATACTACAATGATGGACCCTTTATGTGTTTCTTTTGGTAGGGGCAATTACCTCTTAAAAGGATTCATATTCTGAATTTTGCCCTAAAAAGGAAAAAACTAAAATTAACCATGTACAATGATACATGCAAAAGTTATAGGTTAATATTATTTAATGATGAATAAAGTAACAAATATAAAATTAGTCCTCACAACAAATGTTATACTAAATTGCATAGCAAAATACATAACTTGTATGATAAGCAACTCAAATAAGATTACATCAATCATCATATTTTACAAACTCTTCCACTAATCTACATAACCATGGAGCAAATAGGAATCATGGAGTAATATGTAATATATCTGGTACTTTAAAAAAGACACAAAGTATGCAATGAAAAAGATTTGCAAATAAAAAAGATAGAAACAACACCATTGAATACAGTATAACCATAACTATACATCTCAAGAATGACTAAACCCTAAAAGTATTACAAAATATTAATATATAACATAATCCTAAATATAGCAATGAATGAGATTGTTACAATCTCACTGTACACGTACATATACACGCTAACTAAACAAAGTTAAATTTAATCTTTTAATATTTATACATATAATGAAAATGAGAGGAGAAAATGTACTTAAAAATTTGTTAATAACTAAAGTGACCATGAAGCTAACAATGAGTGCAATAGAGAACATAGAAGAGGTTTGAGACTTGGCAAAGAAATTTCAATAGCGAAGGTGATGAAAAGAAATGAATTTCGAAAAAAAATAAAAGTAATGCAGAATAGAAAATCAAATCAAAATTAAGTAGATAAAATAATTACAGATCGATTTCTTAATTAACAACTGACATCTTAAATAAACAATAGATTGATATAAAACATACAGATATAGTTAAAATAATATTTACAAAAATACCACCAAACAATCACTTTCAACATCGATTTTTTGAATAACTAATGACTTAATTTTTTTGCTATTTTAGACACAATAGTTAGCATTTACTTTCAATGTCAGTTATATATAGAATCAATGTCTTAATATCATTTTTATTTTCAAATTTGTTAACCTAAACAAAAGGACATCAATTATTAAGTTAAATGCCTTCTTAAGTTTTCATGAAATGTCAAAAATGTCATTAAGCAACAATAAATGTCATTTTTTTTTCATAATCATTATCATATTTGTTCTAATAATTTCATAAATATTATCATATGTATATATACATTAGTTTATTTCATAAATATTATCATATGTATATATACATTAGTTTATTCTATAACCGACATAAATCCATCAAATGTAGAATTATAATTATGCAGTAGTATACCTTTAAATTTTGTCATAATCAGTGCAGTATCTCCCATAACTGATGTCAAATACAAACATACCACAATGTACATCTTTTGTATTATTTAAAATCAGCATGTTGTTAAACCCTATTCCTTAACCCAAAACAAATAAAAAAAAGAGCTAGAATTCTATTAATTTTAAGGAAAGAACGTAAAATATCCCTATTCTTTCCTTAAAATTTGCAATGGTCGGATTTTGCTTCCTTTTATTTTAGAAACTTAAAAGTCACCCTTAAAAAAATCTAAAATTAACATCTGTTATCAATTTTATAACAACTTTATCAAACTATAATATTTTTAAATGAACTTTTCAAACAAGAATTTCAATATTATAGCATATTGATTTGCTTCATCAATTTTCACATATAATTTTGTGACTTATTTTTTATTATTTAATAAAAATTTTATATATTTAATTTAATTTTAATTAATTATATAATATATAAATTATTTAAAAATAACAATAAAATAAATTAATATACTATAATATTATAATTTTTATTAAAAATATTATAAAAAATTATATAATTTGATAAAATAACAAATTAAACTAATAATGGGTGTTAATTTAAGAGGATAATTTTCAACTTTTCAAAATTGATGGGAGAAAATTTTAACCATTAAAAATTAGAAGAAGTATTTTATATTTTTTTAATTTTAAATTAGATTTATGAATAATTTTACAGTTGAATGCAATTCCCAATAAATTGAATTCCCATTTTTTTAGTATTTCAAACGATAGCTAACAGAAACGGAGAAATGGGATTTTAAGTGAATTTGAATGCATGATATTATTTAGATGGTTTAATTAATTAGCTTTTTCTTCTAATTATAGTGAATTTCGAAACTACTCGTTATAATTTATTTATTTGTAATTGGTGCTTATAATTTAAATTCATTTTTAAATTGGTTTCTTACTCAACGACAAACATCAGTCGTTAAAGAGTTGTTGACGTAACCATTGATCTGCCTTCGTGGAACTTCCATGTGAAAGTCATGCTATTGCCAATGGGGGAAGGACTTTAATTCTCTTGTGCGCAGCTCACATGATTACTAGAAGAAGGGGAAATGTCGATATGGTCCCCATTTTAGCACTAAAATTCAACGTTCAAATCCTAGGATTTTTTTTCTAATGCCCATGAATGAGCAAAGGTTATTATTACTTTCTTGTGTAGCACGAAGATAGCGTAAAGGGCAGGATTGCTGTGCCCGGTGGAAGGACAGCAATTTTGATTTAAGTGCCAAAATTTATAAACAAAATTATAAAATTTTATAAAAAGTTATGAATTTTATAATTATTAAAATAAAATTTATATTTTCTATAAAGTTTCACAACTTTATTTATAAATATCACGATCAGAACAAATTTACGCTCACTTTCATTAAAGTATAATAGACAGCCTAGTGTAAATTATCACGTGCTTTGAATAAGGAAAATCCTATATCACCCGAATATTAAATGCCAAAAGGGTGCTCGAAGTAGATGATTTGTTATGAGCCTTTGATGAAATAAATCAACTCCACGTGTATTTACCACAATTCTTCTTTATATTTTGGGACCTATTTTTCGCTGCAATTCTTTGAATAATTTGTGAGACAGAATATATTGTAAAAATTATCATCACTAAAAGAGAAACTAATTAGACATAAATTAGAATTATAAGTATATCGAAACAAAAGCAGATAAATAGGAGTAGTCCCAAAATCCACTAAAATTAAGAGGAAGGTCAGAGTAATTTAATTACACAACAACTCAGGTAGTCCTTATGACATACAAATGATCAAAAAGTTGATTCCATCTCCATAAGCAAAGAATTTTTTTCACCGATTAAATTGTGACATGCAATGATAATAAATTACAATATAGACCCGAATCTTCTGCGTCAAATGAATAATCTGTAAATTTTCTTAAGACCAGGTTTTTTATTTTATTTTATTTATTTATTTATTTATTTTGATAAGCTTGTATAACCTGGTTCATAGTTTCAAAACTAGTTTAAAAAGGTCTCATTCAAATGCAATCCAAGCGTACCGAAGCAACCCCAAATTATTGGATCATATCTCCCAAAACAAACTTGTTTGAATCTGCTATAATTAACCGCGTATGTTTATATTATTGGAATTTATAAAGTGCTTATAAAGAAAACATATTTGAAAAAGAAATTTGAGATGAAAGATTTTTAAAATTAAGTTTTATCTTGATACTGCAAATTAAATATTTAAATAATAAAATATTTATTCCTTAATTAAAATAAAAAATTATAAAATATTTTTATATGAATAAATTACATCCATTAAATATCTCAATAATTATTTAATTATTTGATATTGTAAGGATCCACTTCAAATTTAAAAGAATGATAAATTTTCTTGGCCTTGAAATACTACGTCCTAATACAATTAATATATTAATATATCTTGCTAATATTTCGTGTTTTGATATAGTTGTTCGATAAGTCTATTAGCAAGATATAATTTATTTTCCAACCAAAAGACATTGAGTAAAATTAAACTTTTATCTTGGTATTTTGAAGAATAGTTTATATGAGTTTATTTTATTTTAAATCATAACTAATTAGTTATGCAAATATAAGATATTTTGCTTACATAAAATTTAATTTTATATTGCTATTCATTCACATATAGTGGTGCATTTATATCATGCTTCTTTGTGGGATAATTACAAGTATAGTTTCTCTAGCATGTATGAAGCAAGCCAAAATCAATACTCGATAGATATATGTTATGACTTTCAAAGAAAAATTTTGTCAAATTTATTTGAAGATAATGCTACATGCAAAGTTCAGTTAAAAGATAATATATCAAAGAAGATAGAGTAATTTATTTTTCATTAGAGCTCTTTCTCATACTCACAAAATGTTTGTGATGATATATAATCATGACAGCAAATTTATTCAAATGGCCCTTAATAGAATTGCTAGCTAATGGATTGACTCAAAGATGCTTAGTAACATTCTCAACAAAGTGAGTTACATTTTTCTTGCATTATTTTCTCCTTGATCATAATTTTTTTCTGATAAGATTTTTAATGAGTCAAATTATTCGCTAAAAAGATGTTCCTTTGTTAGGCTTTTTTCCCATTGAAATTTTTTCTAGTGGAGATTTTAATGAAATATATTTTTTGCAAAATGGACATCTAATAGAGAGTGTTATAAATATATATTTATGTAAATATCTATAAAATAACCTTGATTCATGTATTAATTATTATAATTTAGATTTACCCAATTTGAAATTGTAATTATTAGTAATACTGATTAATTAGTGCATTAAATCTATATATACAAATATTATATGAAGGATTAACACACATTCAAAATTAAAAGAAACTCCTCTTATTCTAATCTATGAATTTCATCCATTTTTGGATTAGAGTATACCATGCAACACTAGATCTCTTCAATAATGGCCTAAATGAATTTGTTCGCTCTCACTTAGTCCTGTACCTTTTCATATTTATTTATAATTCTTCTAATTATAAACTGCAAATATAATTTAAAATAATAATCCTACGTGGATTTCATATATTTGTATAGTGTAAGGGTTGAACCTAACTTTAATGCTTATAACAGTGTGAAGTTAGAAATTTATATCTAGGGGATTGAGGATTAAAAGAAAATTATACTTTTTAGCTATCTCTATTCTTTTAAATATTTTATGATAATTACCTAGGATTGAACCAATTGTAGGTCATTCTTGTAATTTTGATTGACCTTACTAGTTACTGGATAGTTATGTATATATGCTTATCTTCATAGTAACATGTGGATGAGTGATGGTTGTGTACATTAAGAGGGATTTAATGCACCAGTGGGATTGGAAATATAAATATTCTCACGATAAGTTGGAAATATAAAAATCTTTTTATCCAACTTGTGAAAAAAGTCAGGTGTCAAAGGAGAGACAAAGGAAAGGAATTGGATTCAATGGATTACAAATGCAAGATTGAAACAGACATTCATCAAGATATCATTGTGTTTGGTTAAATTAGAATTTTAAGTGAGAAATGGTGGAATGATTATTTAATAGGGTGGAAAAATGTCAATCCATCAAGGGTGGATGACGTCAAAATTCAAACATTTTCTTAACATTGCAGTTCCAATATGATAACTGCTTCATTAAAAATAAGGATGGTGTGAAAAATACTTTTATGATTAACCAATAAATAAAATGACCCTTGTAATTCATTTGTGTCAGGAAATTCTCATTATCTCTTCATGGATATCTTTAAGTTTTTGGGGATCCAAAAGCTGATTTTTTTTAATACCACGTTAGAATAAGCTATATTTTTATTATGAATTATTTTTGCAGTGTTTCAATTTTGAATTTTAATTTTCTCCGACATCCATGACTATTTCCCTTTCCATATATGCTATGATCGAAAACATTATTATCACAATTAAAAAGGTTTCTATATATTAACATTACTCTTAAACTAATTTATCATACACTTGCTATGATTGATACTCATGCAGTAGTTTTTTGTCACAATTTTAACATACTCTTAATTTTAGATAAAATGAGATAAATTATTTTTGTCATATATAACTCGTTTGCATAGTTGGAAATGGTAATAGCAAGGATATGAGTATAGGACTAAGATCCTTGATGCATGTCATACACAGCAAAATTAATTACTAAACCTACCCAAGCAAATGGTAAAGGCAAGTTTAGGTCAAACCCAAGGGAATAGAAGTCAATTAGTAAAAATTGAATATAAAAATAATGGGTTTTAAAATAAATTTAAATAAAATAATGAATATAAAATCAAAGTTAATTATGGTAGAATATAAAAGTTCAGTCTAAGAAGTATCACACTCCAATATATAAATTTATTATCAACCTCTCAATAGAATTTGCAATAAATTCAACTACTCAACCAAAAATTATCTTGATGCTATTCCACATAATGATTAACCTAGAATAAGTACCTAAATTAACTTTCCATTATTAATTTTAATTTAAGACGCATGCTTAAATCTAATCAATAATAGTATTAAATATCAAGAGAAAGCTTAAGACTAAATCAAAAACTATACACACAAAAAATTGTTAATTCATCCTTCTTCTTTTTTTAAGCAACTAATGATTCATCCATACATCAAAACATCAAAAGCATAAATGCTAATAATTTTAATCAATCACAGCTAACCCATAAGCAAGAATTAATTACAACTAATTGTTTATTTATAGACTATAATAGATAATTAATTAACCAATTGTAATTAGCAAACTATTTAAAAATTATTCATAACAAGAATAGAAAAATAAGATATAATAAATTAAAAGTAAAATTAAGAAAAAGAACTTAAAATCAAACAAAATTAGAGAGTATTAGTATTAGTCCATTAAACTGATATAGAAAATTAATCACCCATGGTGGTTTACAAAAGAAACTTGGAAAAAAGGAGAAAATTATCTAGAAAATATGTTCTTACTCTTAAAAGTACAAACCCTTTTTATCTGATTTTTTAAGTTAGAAAACCTTCTAAGCTAATTAAATAAGTCTCCTAGGGTAATAAAAAATAGGACCTTGCTTAATTCAAAAGCCTATAGCCTAATTTAAAATTTAATATATTAATAGTGTTTTATTATATTAATTTTCATCACTCAACTTACAACTCAAGTTTAACCATTAAAGTTATATAGTGTCACTAGAAAGTTGTTAGGCCATGTCTTAACTAATTTTAGGTGTTAGTTCACCTTAATTGAACCTTTGAAATTCCAAATAAAGTCTAATAATCCACATTAGTTCAACATAAATGGAAAGAAGGCATTAGCTTCACAACCATTTTTTACTTCAAAATATCTAAATTGGGCTTTGGCCAAAGTATAAAAATTTTATAACTTCTTTTTAGCTTTTTTGCAATGTAAATATCATGCAATTCTGACATTCAAAACTCAAGTTATAATTGAAAATCTAAAATAGTGTAAAAATTTAACATTAACTAAAGAAATTAAAAATATTAAAAAATAATCACCAATCATATAATAAGGTGAATTCCATAAAATTAAGCATATATAATATACTAAGAGGTATAAAATAAGAGAAAGTAATATAAATAAAATCTTGTACATCTATTCTTGTAACAATTCCATTAAAAAATAGTTTACCATTCTCTACCCTCATTCTTGCATAGGTAAACTTTCATAAATATTCACCTCTATCCTTATTAAATCTTCAAATCTCTATACTCATCTTATTTTCCTATTTTACTTAAATAATGTATATTTTCCGATATTTTATTATACTTTTTAAAAAAATTAAATTTTACTTATAGTATTTAAAAAATAGTAATGCAAAGTTACTAATAAAACTATCATAACAAAGGATAACCAAAAGTTTTTGTTGAATTTAAACTAAAAAAATTTTTATATTTAAAATGAATGATGACATGCATATTTTTTATTTTTCTTATTATAATATAATTAAATTATTTTATATAAATATATTTAAGGCTTAATTCCATTTTCAGTTTTCTTAATATATGTTTTGTTTGCATTTGGTCCTTTTTAAACATAAAAGTCTATTTTGGTCCCCCTAAAATTAAAATTTAAACACCTTTGGTCCTTCTATTAATTTTGTCTGTTAAGTTGACAGAAAAAGAGGAAAAAGAAGGGGAAAAAGAAGGAAAATACAAAAATAAAAATTGAATACATAATTTATTTATTCATTAAAATGAGAAAAATAAAACTAAAATAGGAAAATACTTAAAATAATTAATTACTAATTGCAGTAAATGATATATTAAAATATTTAAAAAATAAGTAATTTATTTATTTTTTTAAAGAAATTAATAAAATTAGTAATTATATTAAAATTATATTTAATTATTGCATTAAATAGAATAATTGACCATGAATGAATTTGAGTGTATAATTTATTTTATGTTTTTTATAATTTATTCAACCAATGATGAATTTTCTTTTACTAAAAATCTTTACATTAAATATTTCTCAAGAAAATAAATTATTATTAAAAGTTATCCTAAATATAAAATTAGTTTACACACTTTAATAAATAATTAATTTCATATTTTTATTGTTATACCAAATAAGTATACTTTTTAATTTTAATTTATTATTTATTAAATACACTCAAATTATTTCAATCATATGTTCTTTTTTTTCTTTATCACTATTTTCTTTCTTTTCTAGTATGTCAAGATCCTTTTAATTTGAGTCTATTTAATTTATAAAAAATTAAATTTAAAAAGTATATTTATTTAATATAGAAATGAAATTAAGTGATTAATAATTTATTAGTGTGTAAATTGATTCTATATTTGAGATACTTTTTTTAAAAGATATTTAATGTAAAAATTATATAGTGAAAGAAAATTTATAATTGAATGAAAAAATTATAAAAATAATTTATTATTTAAATATAAAATAAATTACATACTTAAATAAATTAACAATCAAAGATTCTATCTATTGTGATGAAATAAGGCTTTAAATGTGTCATGGTAGATTTAAAAATTTTAATTAAATATGATTTTAAAATAATTAGTAATTTTAATAATTACATTGAAAAATGAATAAATTATTATTATTTTAAATATTTTAATATATTATTTAGTACAATTGGTGATTAAATATTTTGAGTGTTTCCTTTTTTGCTTTTATTTTTATTTTTCTTATCTTAATAAATAAATAAATTACTAAAAATTTTTATATTACACACTACTAAATTATTAATCACTAATTTCATATCTATATCAAATAAGTATACTTTTTAAATTTAATATAAATTAAATACACTCAAATTAAACGAGTCTTGGCACACTACAAAAGGAGAAAAATAGTGATAAATAATAAATAATAAATTAAAATTAAAAAGCATACTTATTTAGTATAATAATAATAATATGGATTTAATTATTTATTAGAGTATGTAAACTAATTTCATATTTAGGATGAATTTTAATAATAATTGGTTTTCTTGAGGAATATTTAATGTAAAAATTTTTAGTAAAAAAATTCATAATTGGTTGAATAAATTATAAAAAATAACTTATCATTTAAACATAAAATAAATTATATACTCAAATTTATTAATGGTCAATTATCCTATTTAGTGCAATAATTAAATATGATTTTAATATAATTATTAATTTTATTAATTTTTAAAATAAATAAATAAATTCCTTATTATTTTTCAAATGTTTTGATATATCATTTACTATAATTAGTAATTAAATATTTTAACTATTTTTTATTTTTATTTTATTTTTATTTTTATCATTTTAATAAATATATAAATTATATATTCAATTTTTTATTTTTCTTTCTTTCTTTTTTTTACTTTCCTTTTTTTTCTCTTTTTTCTCTTTTTTTCCCCTCTTTTCCATTTACTTTAATGGAAAAATTAACAGAAGGACAAAAATGGTTTAGATTTTAATTTTCTAGGGAATAAATTGGATTTTTTTATTTAAAGGAGACCAAATATGAATAAAATATATATTAGGGGGATTGAAAATGGAATTAAGTTTATATTTAATTATACATTATATAATATAGGTATGGAGAGGGTTAAATAATTTAATCCCTTTACTTATATCCGTACTTGATTAATTCCCTACAAAAATTCCCTTACCTATATTTGTATCTTTTTTACAAGCTCAACTTGTACTCAAATTGGTAAAAAGTGTGAGTACCTATTAGGCATAGGTGAAATTTCAATCCTTATGCATATACTAATTATCTTTAATTTTAAAACCATTTACACTACTATAAAAAAGTCATTCTACATCAATTGATAGATGTTAGTTAAAAGAAAAATTGACGTCTGTATTGACATTATGTCATTTAAATAAATAAGACAATTAAGAGAACTATCATTAAATATAAATTGATCTCTATATTTACATCATGGCATTTTTTAATTTTGTGGAAACTAACACAGATTTCTATTTAAATGTTTAAATATACTGTGAATCTTAGAATGTTGGTGTTTATATCAACCAACATTGAAATTGATATAGTAGCAATATTTTAATGGAAATTCATATAGATGTCTATTTAGATGTTTAATTATACTGTAAATCTTAAGACATCAATGTTTATATCAACCGATATTGAAATTGATGTAGCAGCGATGTTTTTGAAAATATTGTTCCAAATTTACACATATATTTTTCCTTAAGTCGATATCGCTTCTTTTACAGATCAATTGTCAAATTAAAAATTAATATGTAAATGTTACTTCAAGTACTTATAAATTTCATTTGCACTTTTTTTATATTTAAGTTGAAGTTGAGCATAACTTATTTATGGAAACACCGTATCCAAGATTTTAATATCACTCACTTTCAAATAGTAAGAGGTATTAGAATTTTGGATGAGATGCTTGCACAAATTTAAAAAGTTTCTAAATATGTGCAATGTGCTCTCATATTTCACCTTTTACTTTAAAGTAAAGAATGACTAATCTTTACAAAATCTTGAAAAGTACTTCAATGTAAGGAAAGCATATCATCAACAGAGATAAGAATTTGCAACAAGGATTATTTTACAATGTAAATTTGGATACATAGTGATTATATTGCAAAAGTGCAAGTTTTGTGTAAGTTATTTTATGGAATATATAGAGTTGTAAAAGTCTTTCATATTTTTATTTATAATTTTCTTTATTTAATGATCTCTTATAATTGAAGTCATTATTTAATCTTTACTTTCATTTGTGAATATATAAGTATGTTTGATTTTTTTTATTGTCATATTTGATCTTACTATATAATAATATCATAGTATAAAATTATCCAAAATTTTTAAATATTTCATTGTTGAAAAAATAGTAATAATAAAACCATGTTGATTATTTACTAAAATCCAATGTAGATATTAGAAACAAACTAATTTCTACTTTACCACATTCATTTTTAAATAACAAATGAATAAAGAGATACCAAATGTTATATTAAAAAGAAAGTTTCAAAATTATATGTCAATTATATATAGGAACCGATGTTTAAAGTTATATTAACAACCAATTAATTTTCATATTTACAATATTATTAGAAATTGTAAAGTATTAGATGCAGGTTGTATACAAGAACCTACATCTAAAAATTATCTAAAATTAATTAATATTTATATTTACAAATTTGTAATGTCAATGGTCAACACATTTAAATAGTATTATGACATTCATGAATAAAGTTGTAATGTCAAAAGTTAGCTCATTTAAACTACACCAAAACATTCATGAGATTTCAAGAGACCAAGAATAATTAACCAACATATAATATCCTATATCGCTGATAAATTTTTCCTCAATCTCCATTTAAAACATTTTTATGATATTTTAACCTCTACTATCTAACTTTAAAATTTGATTTTAATTCAAAGATAGCTCCTTTGATATATTAGTTTTCATATTATGTTATCTTTTCATATTAGACTAAATAACAAATATGTAAAACCTAAGATATTAGAGGAGATGTAAATCTTTTGATAACATAAGATCTGTAGTATTTCTAAATGTGCTTCACAAATGGAAAATGATTTATCATTGAATTCATTCCAAATTCTAGCATTAGTATTGGAGGCAAATATATTACTTAGACAAATAATTCAATATCCAAGGAAAGAAAATTGGCAGCTAGAATAGAACATGATGTTAAAGATTAGTATATTTATTTTTACTAAGATGAGATCTTCTTTATACCTCAAATTCTCAATAGGGGTGTAGAGATGTTCCTATCTTAGCATTAACAAGTTGAATGTAAGAAGCCCTCCTACTCATAAACCTTCAAATAAAGAATTGATTGTTTATTATATTAGTATTTTAGTATATTTGTTTATGATATAATGATATATATGTGTGTAATGAAAAGTTAGTTGTTTAATATATCCAATCAATGTAATGATGTAAAGAAGTATATGGAAATTAAAAAAATTATAATTCTTTATTATCTCCTTTCTCATATTTATTTTTTATTTACTTTCAATTTGTTATTATTTACATTTACTTTCTATGTTTGGATAGCTTTCTATTTTTTATGTCTAAAGTTATTTATTTTGAATAGATTAAAATTTCAATGTATAATGAATTAAAAAAAGATAACTCTCTTTCCTTTTAAAACATTTGAAAATATCACTTTTTACTTGTTCTTTTTTAGTTATCATCTTCAATTTAAGGTTCAAAAGATTTCAATATATTGTTATGTGCAAGTGTCTAAAGTTTTTGTTTGATTATTATTAATAATAACATATTGATCACTCTATTTTGTTAAAAATAGAAAAAAATGAGATAATTTGGTTATCTATTTTCATATATTAATAACTTTATTTTGTTAAGAACAAAACATGTATGTCATTTGCAAAATGAGATGAAATTGAATCTATATCTATTAAATTTAAATATAACTTTTTTCTAGTTATCATCTTTCATTTGAAGTTTCAAATTTTTTGATGTTCTATAGTAAAAATACAAATAAACCAAGTTAGTTTCTTTCTTAACACCAACATATTTATATTATAATATTTGCTTATTATAATAATCAATATATTAAACTATATTTCTCATACTCAGGCATAGATTGTTCTATAATAAAAAAATGAAAGATTATGTTCATTATTTTTAGTAAACTAACATTATTAATAGACTTATTATATTCAATTGCTAACTAAAATTTACATTAAATGAATTTTGAGCAAAGATTACCGATTTTTCCTTTTCATTTCTATAGTGTCCTTTTATGATAAGTTGTATCTTTTCTCGTTTATTTCATTTACATTCAATTTATTATTGTTTGTATTTGTTTAATTTTATATGAAAAATGTTGTAATGCAAAATAGAATGATAATGCTACCAGTTTTAATAAAAGTAAGTTAAATTAAAAAAATAACGTAATTTATAAAATAATGTTAGTATTTTTATAAAATTTAAACTTAATTTATAAAATTGTTGCATGTATATATAAATTGTATTTTATATTTTGATTTTATATATATGTGTGTACACGTATGTATGTGTGTGTATGTGATGTATATGTAAATTATTATCTACTTTTGGACTAATATATATGATGTGTATAATTGAATTAGTTTTATTGTGATATGTATATATGTTGTATTATTCCACAATGGTTAAGGAAAAAAGTTGTGTAAGCAAAAGAAATCTATTTTTTAATATTTTGATGTTAATTTTTATTTAATAACTAATATTAAACATTACTTTATAGGACATGATAGTGTTTTTTACAAGATCGATATCTCATATAAACTTAAATGTCAAATTTTTTATTAACCAATGTGAAAAATTGAATCCTAGGTATAAATTGAAAATGAAAAAAATTAAAGCATGGCCTGAGTTAAAAATAATAAGAGTAAAGCATGATGCTACTTACAAATTTTATCTCGAAACTCTTTCAATCCTAAAATGATTTTTGCTTAACAAGATTTGATCTCCTTCCAACCATAAAATGCTTATCTTTATTTTTGTATTTTTGCTCATCAGTTATTTTCCAAGACTAATGTTCTATTAACCTATTGCTAAATATATGTGGTCATATACTCTTGGAAAAGCATAGAATATAAAAGTAAGGATTTGTTAAGTTTTTGTATTTGTTCTTACAATTTAGTTTTTTCTTTTTTTTCATAATTGACCATTTTTTGTTATCTATTTATCATTTTGATGTATTTTTTATAGGTTATAGATAAGAAATTTGATCTTATTTATTTTTATTAGCATTCTATAGTATTATATTCTATTTATTTATATAAAAATATGTGATATCATACACCAACTTTAATGGATGATCATTACATCTATAAATATTGTATTCAAAAAGCTTTTCTAGAGAATGTACACCTCATATATTAAACAACAAATATTAAAAAATTGAGGTATTATATATAACTTTTCACTATTTTAATCTTTGGTTGTTCAATTTATTTATTAAAATCTTTGAAATTAGGCATCTGTAAAGTCATAAGAGTTATTGGTTTCTACTTTTGGTTAAAAATACAAGGAAATAAAAACAACAAGGGAGTCAGGAATATCAGAATAATGTTAAGGTTTAGAATGATGGAGTGAGAAAAAAGGGGATGGGCGACAAGAGTAAGGGAAGGACATGCCACATTGGTTAATTTAAATAATTAGCATGGTATTATGAAAATTAAATGTCATGTTAAAAAAATGCTAATGTTATTTCCCAAAATGATAGGAAAATAAAGGATATTGATTGTTTTTTATATAAAAAATGACATTAAGTTATATTTTATGACAACTTTAAAATGGATGTTAAAACTACATATACAATAATGCTCAATTAAACATCAAGCGATTTTCAACATGTAATCCCCTAGACAATTGATATAAATTAGTTATTTTGTAGTAATATTATTTTTCATACAATATATTTACCCACTCCTCAAATTATTTATGATAATTTAACCTAAAAAAAGTTGTATATTCATATTTATATTGACATATATATATATATATATATATATTTCATTTGTTTTTCATCAAGAGCTATTTCTTTACTTGATATTATAAGAAGTCTATTACAATAGCTATTAGGTCATGATTAACCAAATCCACAAAGGTGATGAATTATAACTCATTAACATCATGCTTCTTTGAAATATTTTCATAGGTTCTCAAAACAAGAAAATCATTTTTCATAAATACAAAAATTTTTGTGTGTGCCTTACTAAATGAATATGCATATCCATGAAACTCATTCAAAATCTATAGGAAAACCTATAGTCATGCTCTTTCATGAAATTCATATTTTTGGATCTTTCATGGCTAATAACTACTCATTAAAATATACATAACATAATTCACATGCTTTTCATCTATAGACTCACAGAAGAATATCATTACTCTACTTGTAATGCCAAGGACACAAGTTATCATATGAATGTATTAAGGAAGAAGAGTGAGCAAAATCACAACTCAATGAGTAAAGTTTCACCTAAATCTTGGGTGGAAAACCTTTTTAGTCATACACTCTATGTACACATACATAGTATCCGCATGCCCACATTTTCATCATACTTGTACATAAACATATATGTATATGAAAATATGTAATATTTTAAATATCATAATTAAATAAAATTTTGAAAACTTGAAAGACATTTAAAAAAAATTTCTAAAAGCTTTCAAGCATGATTCATAAGGCATAGACATATTCTAAGTGGAAGCTTAGATATGTACTTATCCTAGCTTGACTTTTAACCTTTTGTCCCATTTCATTACATCCAACCTAATTAGTGTCATTAAACTATATCATATTTTATTAAACATTATTAGCCCACCTAGCATGCTACCCTCAATAATTTCATATTCTCACTAAGTATATTCTATATCTTACTTATTGCTCTTAACAAAATGTCATCATACATAACATAAAAAATAAAAAAAATATCTGATTGCTTTCTCAAAGTTGCAAGTAATCAATCTATGATTTAATGGAAGACCTAGGTGAACAATATAAAATGCAAGGTGTAACTAATCTCAAGAAATGATTGCATCCTTTTGCCACTTGCTAGCCAACTATACCTTTTGATCAAACATCATAAAGTTTATACTAATTCATAGAAAGTGAAGGACTTGCAATAGGTCTCATAACTAAACTAAACTAAGCTACACTCTATGATTTTATACTTAAGCCTACTAACTGGCTAAAAACATAATATTATGTACCATTTTCCTTGTACACTCAAGGCATCCCTATGCTATCTTCAACAAGTTATAAGCCTATACTACTATCATCTTACTTTTCATACTTTATTTCCATTTATGTCCAAATATGCTATTTCTAAGTTTTAATATACTCTAAGGCAATTACTTATTTGCATATAATTTTGCTTAGTGTTGTAAATGAACCAAGCTCTTTATGAACAACTAGAGTTCAACTTATAAAAAGTTTCATTCATGTTCAAGTTAAATAAACTCATGCCTAAATGAATTGAGGTTGTAAAATTGGCAAGTTAGACCCAAGCCTCAAACTACAAAGCTTATAATGTTCACAAACCTAAATAAGCTTATATATATGTATATATATATATATTTGCTTGCTATGCAATTTATAATTTTATTAAATTACTCATTCATTTAATTACTTGAAATTTTAATATTAATTTTCATTTTACAAAAGCAAAAAATCCAAAGAAAGTTATACATCCAATACTTTAAACTTGGATGATTTATGTTTGAGCTAAATATAAAAAGTTAAAAAAATTTCTAAGAATAAGTTTTCTTGGTTATGTTGTCGCTTATGTAGTTATTAGGCTATGTTTAGACATTATGATTTAATTATTTCTATCGATATTTTAAAGATTTATATTACTATGTTATTTATTTATATTAAAAAACTATTTAGTATTTTTTGTTGTTATTAGCTAAAAACAAATATATAATATGTTAACAATTCATTTAAGCTTGTTTATATTTGATTAAAGTCATTTAATAGTTGAGTTCAAGTTCAAGCTCAAATTTAAAAGCTCAACAAACACTAGTTTAAGCTCAAATTTTTTTTTTATCAAATTATAACTCAAATAAGCAAATGCTCGGCTCAACTCATTTACAAGTGCCCTGGTATTTTTATCACCCTAATAGCTTTTATCTTAGGATTCATCTTACAACTACTAATCAAGAAATATATTTATATATCATACATTTACTTCATACAATCAGTTGATTGCTCTAGTTCTAATTCTATCATAAAATTTCTATATAAAATTAACATGTTCATCTAGGTTTTATTATATCATCTAAAGTTATAACATAATCTACCTAAGTCAAATGTTATATCATCAAGACAAAAGCCATGATGATACTATTCAAAGTACATTAACAAACATCACGCATTACTCATAATTGGAAAATTCACATCATCATAGGATTGTTATTTACAAATCATGAGTTTAATAATATTTCAAATCCAATTTATCATGAAGAAAGCATCTTAGTAATTTGAATATATATTCTAAATCAATAAACTATCCTTAAAATTAGTTTGTCAGACTTTCAAAATGTGATTATCTTGAACATAATGCATCATGCCTAATCCAACTCATCCAACAAAAGGTATCAAGGTATTCATCTACCTCCTGATTGAGATAAGAATTTTAGTATACTAACAATACATACATGTGATTTTAATGTATGGTTAACCTATTTTCAAGTTATTTATAGACTTGGAAATTTATTTCATTTACATCAAAAGTTTTACATTACTTCTTCATTGAACTATGTAGTATCCATTATTTTATAGATTGCTTTGATATTTTTAAGATTTCTTTATTTATTAATAAATACATTTAGTTAAAATAAATTGTTTCTTTTATAGAATGCTTGGTAAGATAAAGATTCTTATGTTTCTTAATAAATGACATAACCTGGTCACTTAAAATTTGGAGACATAATAAGAACAAACACCATGTAATAAGTTAAAGTGTTGAATTTATGAGTGGAAAAATATTCCAATTTTACATAGTTTGCAAAGATTATTCCAATAAAGCTTAGTAATTTATCTTACAAGGATAATACATGGGACAAGTTTTCACTTTATACAAAATATTAAGGATAGAAAAATAATACCATATCTTATTTTGTAGAGCTTTATTATTATTATTAAATTATTATGTTTTTACTTATAAACTAATATATATACTTATATATATATGTATGTATACATAACATTTTTAGTCTTTTTTAATTTAATCTTTTAAAAAATAAAAACATATTTTAATTTCAACGAAAGTGAGAAAAGTAAAAAAAAAATAGGTTTTCTTAATCATATATTAATTTAACTTCTTGAAATTTTAAATTACTTAAATTAATTATACGTGATATTAAATCTTTTATTATGATGTTATATTAGTTATGTGTAATTTATAATATTTAAATATAAATTTTCTTTTTAATTACTAAATTTTCAAAAATTTTCTATTTTCTTAACAAGGTATCAGAGCACTAAATTATGTATAGTACTATAACGATAATTACTTTACAAATAAGGATGAGACAAGAATAGAGTAAAGGTAGTTTGAGTTATGAGATAGGTTAACAAATAGTTTTTGAGTTAAGAGATAGGTTAACAAATAGTTTTCTTGCCCCATGTCATGGGCCAATAACTCTATAGCCAAAATCGTTTGGTACATACTTACCACTCTTAATAAATATATTAACCCTCCCATTAAATCCATGCAACACTTTTGGAATAAATGATGAAACTCATAAGTCCACAAGCCAAAATTAAATATCAATGAAATACTTACACATATTGAGTTGCAAGACTGCCTTTTATAAGAAGCCTCTAAGTATAACAAACCTAAAATATGATAAATTTCAATAGAGAAAAGAACACTTCATTTGTTTAATTTATGTCTCATTCCATAATTTTGAATATGTAAAAGATAGCTACAACCCAAAACACTGTAGTCCCTAACTTAATGCCAAGACATCCCATCGAGCCTTTAAACAATCCACCCTTATAAAGAACACTTTGAACAAAAATTCACTTAGTATAAGTAAATATTTTTTTTGACTCATCATAAGCCCTTTTTACAATGTTTTGAGTGTTTAATTGACACTAAAACATAACGACATAAAGATAAAATATGAAGATCATAGATACAAGCTTTTTGAACTTTTTTAAGTTCTCCAACCATACTAAAATTATTAAAATACTCACAAAATTGAAAAAATTAAGAAAAATAGTGTATAAATTAAATTAATTCCAAATTTCAACTAAAGAACTTTTACAACATACTTGATTTTATCAAGTCTTGTATAAAATTGAATACATTTACCTATTAGACTGTCACAACTATTAACTTGTGACATTCTCTCCCACTTCAAATGTTAATGTCCTCATACTCTTTTAAAACTTTATATTGGTCTTTAACCTACTTCTCTAAGTTATTACCTTGACCACTTATGCTTGTCCTTTTTTGCACTATGAATGTTCCTCATCTTAAAGTTAGGTTATTTCCTCTACAATGTCAATATCCTCTTAGCCAAATACATCATTTATAAATTTCTCAAAGGACTACCTCTCTATACTTCTTTTAAAGTGCCTTGATACCTTCTAGTGCCATTTTCCTACTAACCTTCTCAAACTTATTATCTCTGTAACTTGTCTAATAACTAATTATCTCTACAACTTTGTGCTCATTGCCCTTCTAACTTGCATTAACGTCTCCTTCCTAGCAAAAATATGTACTAACACTATAGCTCATAAGTAATGCTTAGCATTTAAAATTTCCTACTAGTAAATATCTAGCACTTGATGTCCTATTGCATTGGTGTAAAAGCTAAGATGTATGCTTGATCTTCATATAGAACCTATAACTTTACTCATAAGTTAACTTGCATTAGGTTTAATTAGTTTATAACACTTTACAATATCACTTTCATACTTAATTGGATTCTCTAATCCTCTTTGAATCAATACCCTTTATTATCTTAACAACCTACTTTAGAGTTAATGCATCCTAGCATTGTAGTCCTTACAACCTCTTCTATATGTACCATTTTTGTAATGACCCTAGATTAGTATAATAGTAATAATAATAATAAATAAGAAATTTTTAATGAGATTGTAATAAGTGAAAATATACTTAGAAACCTAAGAATATATTTTTGAAAATTTCACTTAGAAATTTATTGAATTTCTGTACCCGGTAAAGCGAAAAAGTGAGAAAATGAGTCAAAATTATAGTAAATTAATTCAAAAAAAAATTAATGGATGATCAAAAATAATTTTCAAAGTTCAAAAATGGTTATGGGAAATAAAAATAAAATTTTTAAGATATTTAGAAGCCTAAGGGTGAAAATGTGAAGAAAATAAGTAATTCGGGGCCAAATTGTAATAAACCCTTTTATCTTTTTTGCCTTTTTATTTTTTTGTTGTATAGGTTGAGTTGGCCCATGTTTTTTTCAGACCCAAATGTGAAGAAATAAGGCCCAAATTCGTGATCCAACACCAGCCCAAACTTCCAAGGGAAGCCAAGGACCAAAATGAAAGAAAATGACAAAATTTGGGGCAAAAGTGTAATATTTGAAATTTTTTAATTTGTGTCTCATTTCTATTGGATAAATCATGATGTGCTGGTCTAAAACTCAGCCACTTTGACGTGCTATGCAGCTCACCAAGTGTCCCCAAAATCCTCCCGAAATCCAAGGCAAATTTAATGTTGAAAATGATAGAAATTGTGAGATTTTTTTTAGAAATCCTTTAAGCAATTTTATATAAAGTAAAAGAGGCTTAGCTGCAGCACATTTGCTGCTCCTCTCCAGCAAAAAATGTGACCACATAAGAGAAGTAACAAGGGAAGGTAGACAAAGTAAATTCAAGGGAAATTGGCAAGTTAAATAGGTAGGTTTTGATACCCCTAAACTCTTGTGAAATTCTTCTTCCTCTTAACTCTAAAATCTGATTTTTATTTTCTTGAATTCATCTCCTTCTCCCTTAGATTTCATATTTGAAAGGAGGAAGAAACAAGTAAGGATTTAAGGTGAATAATAGCTTATTATACATTTTATGAATTCCTAATGTTGGATGGTCATGAGGAATATGATTTCTAGGACATGATTTGTGTTAGTTGTTGAGATAATTAGTTCAACATGATTTGAACATGTGATGATTTTGTTGGAAGTGAATATTTGGATCATGAATAATGAGAATGGAAGTGGTTTTGGCTGTTGCAAAAAAATTGTTAATATTATGTTGGAAATGGTATCAAGAAGGGTGAAAAATGCTGTTGAAATTCTGGTTGGTGAATAGTCACGTGGAACCTAGGTGATTTGTCATCAAAAACTTTGATTTTTGTTATCCTAAGGTCTCTTAAGATGTGAGGATGAATTCTGGAAATTTTTAGAATTTTTAGAAACTTTTAGGTATTTTGAAAGAATTTCCTAAATCAGGTCATCAGTGCTGTCCAGAAGCAGGGCACTTTCACGTTGGCTTCTGTTTTCGAATTTCTTGGGGCCCTAAAACTATCATGAAAAATCGTGAAAAAATTTAGGGAAACCAATTGAGGTGTTTTTAATATTTTGTAAAAATTTCAGGGCAATCGGATATGAATTGGTCACCCAATAAAATAGTGAAAAGGAGCTGTTCAGGACAAAATCTGAATATGCCCTGTCTTGTTCACGAAATTTTTAGGATTATCAAATGGTTGAGGAAAATTCTGAAAAAAAATTGTATGAATCACTATGTTTGTGATGTGGTACGAGTAAAAATTTTAGTAATAGTAAATTTTATTTAGTCCTTCAAATAATTCCTGCCCTTATGCTGCCTAGATAGGGTCTACATACAAAACGTTTTGTGTGATATGAATTGTTTAATTTGTGTGTATGACATATGAATGATTTAATTTGTATACATGAATATCCTTTAGGGTTTGATATGAGAATGAGCATAGAAGGATAAATGAAGCATAAAACACTTATGGCATTGTTGGTATTTTGACACATTCCTCGAAGAAAAATTGTGGTTGATGCATGTGGCGTCCCACAATTGTTCATTCTACTTACAAAAATGTGGGAGGGAAAAAACATCCTTCGCAGAGAAGGAGAGGAGGGGTAAGTAGTGGAGGGAAAAGGTTGGTGGCCTCGGGCCTAGGGTGGCGGGGGATAAGGTCGGACCGAAGATATAAGGTGACATTGCATACCAACTAATGCCATTCCACAAATAACGTAATATCTAAATTTGGGCTTTTAATTAGAAAAGCAACCTTAAATGGGAAAACCAAAAAGGGGCAATAATAGGTTATTACTCACTGAGCATATTTACACTCATTCTGTATTTTCTTTAAACTATCTTTTCAGATAATAACCATGGATCCGTGGACGCTCGGTAACACTTACAGAGGACATGCCACAACACCCTTTGGAACATATGGATTAGAGTTACAAATAGAGATTCGGGTCACTCCCAATGAGATAAATATTTTTGTGCTGTTATATGTATATTATTTCGGTATTTTAACTCTTTATTACCTACTTTCTTTCGGCGCGCCCAAATGTTATTTTTATAAGTATATACGATATTGTGTCGTCTTTGGAGGCTAGTAAGGATATCTTATCAGTGTGGAATACTGATTGGATATCTTTACGCCGGTCACGATTACAGTATGTCGGGTCGTGACAATTTTATAACTTCTTTAAGCATATCCTCTTATAGTTCCCTCACTTCAATATCTAAAATAGAGTTAAATGTAAAGTCCTCTCACACTCTAGCTTGAATTTCACTTTGATTATGCATGAGTAAACATGAATACACAGTTATTACTACAAAGGCTTTCAACCTTACAACTATATGGTGCTAGTTTACTTCCTTTCCTCTAAGTTATTGCCACCACACTACCAAGCAATTATATAGTCTGGCCTGTTATATCAAAGAATATTATGGGAGACTGTGTGCTCTATATTAAACCCATAGATTGTGTATAATACATTGATTCCTCTAAATCTCCATTTTACCTATTAGTTATACTCTTTTAAGCAACATGAAAAATCCCTCTATACCACTTTGACATATTTTGGACTATTCTTTTTAGAGTAATCCACTTTGCCCTCTAGCTATACTCCTTTAAACATTACAACTAATCCTTCTAAATTACCTTGACATGATTTTAGACTTCTTTCTTTGGAATAATTTGCTTGTGCGCTTGAATTATGGCCATACATTTTTATATAACTAAGATTTTACCTTCCAGCTTTACTGATCCCTTTAGGAATAGCTAAGTTCTTTAATAAGATCGAGACTTCTCCCACAAGATAAGCTATTAATTCACTCATCCTTCTAAATAGTATTTTATATCCCTCAATGTCACTACAATAAATGAACATATAACTAACATCTCGTGCACACAAGCAAGCCTTTTAGCATAAATGTTTGTACTTAATGCACCAATCAAGATTCATTCAGATGCATCATTCTCCCATACACTAACTTCTCAAGTCAATCCAATTACTTGTATCATTTAATCATATCCTTGATAATGATTCCTCCTTGTTTAAGAATGATAGCTTTGCATATCTTTCATATAGCATTGGACAAGCCCCATTCTAAACTAATTATATCTTATTCAATCTTAGCCTTCTAGTACAAACTGAGCTCTGATACCAAAATGTTATAGATTAATAACTTTCTAGCCAAAACTATGTGGTACATGGTTACCACTTTTAGCAAACTTAGCATTTTAGCACAAACTGAGCTCTGATACCAAAATGTTACAAACTGATAACTTTCTAACCAAACCTATATGCTGCATGGTTATCACTCTTAGCAAATATGTGAGCCTTATCATTAAATCCATGCACCACTTTTAAAATAGATAACAAAACTTAGAAGCTTATAAGTTATAATTATATGTCCCTAAAGTACCCTCATATGTCAAGCTATAAGATCGCCCCTTACATGGAGTTTTTAGGCACAATAGGCCTAAAATAGGACAAATTTAAATAAGGAGAGAGACACTCCATTCACTTGATTTATACTTCATTCCATAATTTTGAGTATGTAAAGAATGACCACAAGCCAATTCAATCTAGTCCTTAGCATAATACTAAGGTGTCCCACTAAACTTTCCTATCATTTCATTTCATTCCATTAAAGAGAATTTTAAGCAAAAGTCCACTAACACAAGTAAATATATTTTTTCCGAGTCATTATAAATCTTTTTCATAATATTTAGGTGTCCAATTAAAATCAAAATATATCGATACGAAGATAAAAATGTGACGATTACAAATACATGCTTTTTAGACTCTTTTGAATGCTCCAATCATGTCAAAATTATTAAAATATCTCAAAAATTGGGAAAATAAAAAATAGTATACAAATCAAGTTAGTTCCAAATTTTAGCTATAAAAATTTACAATATGCTTAATTTTTTCATTAAGTCTCATCCAAAATTAAACATATTTATATATTAAATTATCACAACTACTAACTTTTGATACCTCTCATGCTTACTGCCAATCCCTAATTTGATTTATCTTTTGAGTTAGATTATGGATTATGTATTCTTTATTATTACTATCATTTATTCTTTTTTTTTCACTATTTTTCATTTAAAAAAATTAATTTTGGTATAGTCCAAGTGATTTCTTAATCCTTAAGTCTTGTTTCACCAAAGGTTACATGTTCTTTTCCCAAGGAATTCGACTTAGATGTTTTTAGATCTGACATCCATTCCCAATAAGCATTTATAGAAAAATACACACATTATTTAATTCTTTATTTATAAAATTAATAATTATTATATTTTTAAATTTTATAATTAATATTATTAATTTTTTATTTTTACTTTTGTTAAAAATAATTATTTTTTATTCACTTGTAATATTAAAATAAATAAAAAATATTAAAGTTGATTGTTAAATCTTAGTAATATAAAATACATACTTGATTTTTTGTTATAATTTTTTTATTATTTATTTTAGTATTATATGTGAAGGAAGGGATAAATTATTATTATAAAAATAAAAATAAAAAATAATTGTGCTAATTATTAAATTTTAAAAATATAATAGTCATTATTTTTATAAATAAAGGATTAAATATTATATTTACTCTTAATAGTATAATGTTAAGAAGGGACAAATTAGGATAAATTTGTTAATGGATCGGAATAAAATTTATTAAATTTTTATATAATTTTCATAATAGTTAAATATAATTTTTTAAAATGAAAGAAATGTGAGAGAGAAGTTTTAAATTTTTCTAAAATTATAGGTGGCTTCACCTTATCATATATTTTCATTAATGTCATTGAAGGGAAACAAATCAAAACACGCAAAACTGAAAATAAGGATTGAAATCAAAACAGGGTCACTCTACCAATGATATCACCTTGTGTTCAGTGGTCAAGTAAGAAAATGGATAAGTGGAAAAAGGTTGCAGCTAATGGAAGCGTAATAAAGTGGAGAAAGGTCGAATTTGATGGACAGCATCAACATTAAAACTACCGGTGGTGTATTACGGAACATAATTATTAAATTTTATTTATTTTATATAATATTATACAATATGTAAAATTTGATAATTTAAATTAATAATATATCGTTGTAATTAATATATCGTAATTATCACTGCATTAGTAATAACTTTGCTTCGTGGAATATAAGGATGCCATGGAATGTCTTGGGATGCCTTTCCAATTGATAGTCTGGGAAATGACCCAGGTAACTCATCTGTTTTAAAATAATGTTCTCGTATTAGTTCCTCCAATTTCTTCGGTTTCTAAAAGCTGTTCCTCCCACTTCTTCGACTTCTAAAAGCTGAAATTAAGGAAAAATCACCATAAAACAATCCCTATTTATATTATTTATTATTTTTATTGTGTTTAAATTTTGATTTTTAGTTTTTTTCCAATATCCCAGATTTTCTTTTCCAAATATTCATGTGATTGTAAATGCTATTATCAGAATGAAAAAGATTTTATATATTAACATTAGTCTTAAACTAATTTATCATGCACTTAGCATGCTTGATATTCATGCTTTAGTTTTAGGTCACAATTTTAACTTACTCTTCAATGTAGACAAAATGAGACATGATTTTTTGTCACTTATTTGCAACGATGTGTTGTTTTTAATTTTAAAACTATTTATTTTCATAAATAAGAGTCTTCACTGTTGAAACTACCTTTTTTTTTTGTGAAAACCTGTTATTGTTTAACCCTAAAAAATGAATACTCAAATTTGCATTGACACGTGTCTGTGACTTTTTCCATCTAAAGATGCTTCTTTACTTAATGTGTGTTATAACTCTATTAGACATTAGATATTCGATTTGACTCATCCAACGTTGGTTATGAGATTTAATGAGTTAAATTTCTATGCTAGATGAGATCAATTTAAATATGAAAAGTTGATTTATTTGCTAAATGAATCAAATTTTAATTTATGATTAATTTCACTAAATGAGTTCATGAATAGTTTAATAAGTTAATTATACTTATAAAGATATTAAAAATATTTATGAAATAAATTTTGATATCCAATATACAAATAAAACATTATATATTATATGCAATGTAATAAAATGAATTTTAAAAGCATTTTTATATAATTTGTTGACCAAATAAATCAAATGAGTTGAAATAATCAACTAATAATACAATCTAATTTGATTCATTCTAATTCGAGTTTCCTTGGTCGAAATTTTTCTTTATTTATGGTCTAATTCTATAGAATTTTTAGCCCAGTAAGTATCTGCTTAGTAAATTTTTATAACTTATATTTTTAATATTTTCAAGTCAAAATAAATTCATTGAATTATTATTGTATTTATGAAGGATCAAAAAGCACCTTATTAAGAAATTTTGACGATTAGATTAGGAGTGAAGTTTGTTGATGCTTATGGAATTTATATGTCAAAACTATTTAATTTGTATATGT